>JAQGCC010003407.1:0-15456 GCA_034698905.1 Xestoiulus laeticollis
GGGAGTGGTGTGGATGGGAGATGGGGAGCTGTGGGGATGGGGGAGCGATGGGGACCTGTGGAAGATGGGGGAGTGGTGGGGGATGGAAGTTGGGGAGAGGTGGGGGATGGGGGAGATTATGGTGGGGGGATTGTGTTAGTCTTACATTCTAAAACTGTTTTATAGTGAAATGTCTTATCTTAAAACTGTGTTATGGGAAAACGGTTTAGTCTTAAAACTGTCTTTTGGGAAAATGTCTGTATTAAAACTATATTAACTATAAAATTACGTAGTCTTGATACTGTCTGATGGAAAAAATGGCTTATTCTTATAACTGTATTATGAGAAAATGGGTTAGTCTTTAAACTGTCTTTTGGGAAAATTTGCTAGTTTTAAAACTGTATAATGGGAAAATGAGTGCCATATTAAATAACACTATATAGAAACTTGAAAACATCATTGCTGAAGCAGGTGTAATATCAACATCGAATGTTTACATATCAAAGTCGATACTGCAAGGTTCTTACAAAAAAAATGTTTTTTCTGGACGCCCTCGTTGTCTACACGTGATTTCAACCCTGAAGTACATTGGAAATACTAACATCTATTTATGAAAATTGAAATGATTTTTTTCTAAGAAAACCATGGTTACATGCTTTTGCAATGGTCGAACCCATTTCAAATCACTAGCACCATCTATGTTGCACATTAATTACTAACTGTAAAAAACCCATGGGAATATTTTTTATTTTTGTTCAAGTCATGAAATTCTTGTTTTCTTTCAATTTGGATGAATGCAAATGTATGCAGGCAAGTTATTTTCCACCTCAGATCCTATTCAAATATAGTGTTTGCTTGTGGGTTTAGTTTACCATATTATTCAACTTGCCTCGTTTACTTTCAATTTCAAAGCTCGCTAAGCATTAACGGATATGTAGTGTTTTTTAATTAGATATGACGTAAGAGCAGTAATATTATTCCAGATAGTTTAATGAGATTCGATCCACCTTCAGGAAGGAAAAGCTAAGAAAATAATTTTAGTTTTAGTTTTCACATCCCAATTCAAGATGGCAGATCCGATTTCCGTACTTCCGTTTCCTTCTACTATTATTTCAAGAAATTAGGCACTGATCGAAAATTGATCCATGTTGTTGACTTTATACACCCATATCTCGCTATAGGCCCCACGGTCTTAAATCCTTGAAATGCTGTATAACGAATTACAGTAAAACCTGTTAAATGGGACCACCCACAAATGTACAAAGTTGGTCACTGCATACAAATGGTCACCATACAGAGAACAACATGTTGTTGACACAGAACTTAATTTGAAACTTTTGAGCTGTTTTTATAATTTAAAAGGTTTTGCTGCAGATAACAAAAGCTCAATTTATCTATTCTACCAAACTTCTCTGGAAATGTGCAATGAAACTTGACTCATACATGTACATGTAGGCCTATGTTATTCCCTATTGAATTTACACTGCCAATTTCCCTAAAAATTCTTCCTGAACATTGTCACTTTATTAGGTAGGCTATATTATCAATGTAAAAAATGAAAAAGGGATGGCACACCCTGGTCACTTAACACAATATACAGGTGGTCGCTATACAGAGCATTTTTATAATGGAAATGTATTATTCTAAAACCTATTTTATTAAAAGCGGTCAACATTACAGGAGATGGTAACTTTCCCAGATATCACTACATAGGATGACCCTGTGTGGTCACTGCAGAACTTGTTAGAAAAATTCTAAATGTATATGCCTATACCACTTCTCATAAATTGGTTTTAGTGCAATGTATGTTTTCCTTCATACAAATTCTCTGTATAGTGACCAATTCGGCCATTTTTTGGGTGGCCACCTTTAGCAGGTTTTGCTGTACATGGATACAACATAGAACGGACCTTATTTGAATATATTTGTGCAAACAGATACATAAATTTCATGGGATAATTTTGTGTTCGAAGGCATTCCTATCTGTGACCATGTTGAATTTTGAGATAATGCCCGTCCATGTACATGTATACCAGGCCCAAGGACGCCAGTACGTACACACACACATGTAATGGAATTTCGCGTCTTGCATATGAAACAATGGTCAAAATTGGCGTAATCATATCTGACCCACCCAACTTGGAGGAGGCTATAAAGGGACAGTTTGAAGAAATTAGCCACGCGTGGTAACAATCAGTAGTGCGTGATCTCGCCAAACAGTCGACCGGAAGTGGGGTCGGCTGAGCATATTCAGCCAAATTAAGGAATTTCTAAGGACGACCTCCCCCTCATATCCTGTGCTTAGGCGTGCCAAGTGTTGCACAAATTTACACCTGAGCGTAGAAGTGCGCCTTGTATCTGTTCAATTTCTAAAGATGTCGTTACACCTAGTAGGCCTACGTATACCGGCTAATCCTTTTTCAGTTCAAGACACACTAAACTAGGCTTAAAAATTGTCGCGGCACACTGAACAAGATGCTAAAATAGTCCAGGCACACCAATTTTTGACCACCGATATTTACATGTACACGTAACGTACATACTAAGTACATTTGTATTATGTAATGTACGTGTACATGAATATCTTATGTATACTGGACACAGTAGATGTATAGGACCTATAGTCAATAACTGAATTTCGTCTATATACAATGTACATGTAGCTGAAATTCGATTTGCATATTTACACGTATGCAATGCATATGCGCATGCGTAACGAGAAGCTATATTCATCATGACCATATTTATACTATTCAAATCGGAATTCTACATAAACGAAAAAGTTCATTCGATTGAAAAGTTCGCATAAAAGTGTTTCAGCCACTTTTTCTCCTATAAACTTAGATGAAAAGTGTTTCTGTTTGCTGAATGAAACATAGGCCTATTCTAGAAGGAATGATATGGGGCGTGAATGATCGTGACTAAATAGAAAATATACATGTAGGTTTAAAGCATTCAAAAAAGGTGGCATCATTTCTACAATGTGCAATCGCTTCAATGTGGACGAAAAAAATAATTCATCGTTTTAAAAGCAGTTTTATCGACAACTGAGCTCTAGGTCAAACTGTAATTCATCATCGAATTTTTTTCTTGAAACATTACAAATCTAGTCCACATTTCCAAGATGCCGAAGGTATAAAAAAAAAACACGTGAACATGCTGGGGTTCACGAAATACAAATCAGAAAAACTCCATGGTAAGAAAGCAATGTTCATACATGTGTAAAAGGGGAGGGGGGGTTAAAATGTGACGTCACGACAAAAAATCAAAATGCGCTACTTTAAATTATAAGTTTGATCAAAATATTTTTGCAAATTTCAGTTTTCCATTGCATCCTTTTTAATACTAGTACATGTTTTTTCCTGCAATATCAGAGTGCAGTGCCACATTATACATAAAGATTACAATGACAATAACCATTTTCAAGGGAAGGGGGGGGGGGGGTTTCAGAGCTTTGTGACGTCATATTTGAGGGCGTGACTTATTGCGACATGGGGGATGTTCAAAATCGCGTGACGTCATTTATGGACAGCCCTGAAATATATAAACGAGAGTTGTGGGTTTTAAAACCCTTTGCAGATGGTCCACTCCTGTTGTTATTTTTATGTTATTCTTAAAGACTAACGAGAACAATAAAACAGGCGTAATTGCAACAATAACAATTGATGAGCATGCAAGTATGTGCAAGCATTCTTTCAAGTAGTCGTTATCGTTGAATTGGGCTCTCCAGTTAGTTAATTGCCATCACGCTTATGATAGTGAACTCATTTTCCAATTTTCATTGTTAAAAATCAATCTTGATTGCACTTCCTCATTGTGTGGGGCACGAAATGAAATTTTCTCTCTCATGAAATTACATTTTTTTTTTGGTCTGAATCACAGACTTTACAAAACGAAGTTTCGGTTTCAGTATACACACAAGCTCATAAAAACCGGAAATGAACACATTAGCTCTGATTGTTTTTTTTTGTTTTTTTTTTTTTGGTATATGAATTCGTATTTATATAAATCTATATGGTTATAGCATCCTGTCCGATCTCGGTAATCCCCATTAAAGAGGAAATCCTTTTTCCACACAAAAAAAAACCAAACCACTTACAATAGAACGGAAATAAATCACCAAAATTTATACAAGTTTTCCAGTTTTATTCCCACGTTTATAGAGAGACCCATTAGGTCTATAACCGTAGGCCTACTATTGAAATAAAAATGACGCATACTAACAAAATACTTGCACGCATAACCTTCCAATGAACTTTACCTGATGTAGCCTTCAAAAGTCGTATATATAGGCCTACATGTGTATACATGTATATATGCTACATGTACTAGCAAATATTGTACTTTCAGTCTCCATATTTGCTCGAATTTGCGATAATATTTGGCCTAATTACGCCACGCAATATTTTCGTTTACTTTCACACACCCTTGGGTCTACATATTTCACCTTATCGGGTTTTAAAAAGCGTGTAAATAATGTGTCCATCCGGTTGAGGCCATTCCGCCATCTTGGATTCCCAAACTACATGTTCTAAAAGTCCATACTTGTTAGATCCACTCATAAATTTTATCGTGTTTATATTCAGATATTCGGTATAATCCGTATATTTTACCAACACATTGACCTGTCCATATGAGTCTTCCGCAGGATTGCACTTTCTGTTTTGTGATTGGTTTATTTTGGCATACGACACGACACACTGAAAGTGCTTCTGATGTGTCGTGTTGGAAAACTCGTGTAAATGTGGTCAGACTTTTATTTCGTTTAAAGCAAGATAGAATCCGTGACCAAACCAGACATCAAATGAAATTCCAATTTTGCTTTCACAAAAAAATGTGCTACATTTCCTTAGATGACAGATGTCCATGATGCATAGAGCACTATATCTATATATGACATTAATTGCAGCACGAAACGATGCCTAGTTTTTTGCATTGTCACGCCAATGTACAATGAATGGCAAACCAAATTAAGTCCAATTTAAGTCATGATTGGTAGGACATCGAGGTCGAACAAGACATTATGTGTGGCCCTCTGACTTGGTACTTAATTTTTTTTCTACAAATGCATTGCTGAGGCGAAAAATGAGACCCGAGATGGGACAAAATAAGAAAGACATTGCTTGAACTTTTATACTCTCATATTTTCAATCCATTGATATATTCTTTAAAATTATGCTTTACAGTGCAGCATGCAATGCAGTCTTGCAAAATCAGTGGATCGATGTAGTAAATATTTAATATTAGGCCTATATTTTTTATATATACTTAAAGGCCATATTGCTCAGGTGGCTAGTTTTTCAGACAAAATTTCATTAAAAAACCGACGTTTCAGCTAACATCTATAGAGTTTCTTCGAGGCTACTTAACGATAAGGAATATGTTAAAAACATGTATAAAAAAGTAGCCTATAAGCTCTTAAGTGCTTTTATTCCTGAAAAAGCTCTGGTGGGCCATAATATCGATTTTTCAATAAAAATTTTATCCAAAATTTTACTAATATTGCAAGAATTATATGAGCCGTATGAAACTAAAGAGATTTTACATACAGTAGGCCTACCTTTTGACAGATACAGGACCTTTAGGACAATCCTTGCCTGATCTTCAAATTTAACAAGCGCCTCCTGAATTGCAAATGATCTTGCACATCAACTAACTCAAGCTACTGGAATGACGTCACCCCATCAAGTCCTCACGAAGGACATTTCAATTTCAAGGTCAAGCATCATGTCTGAAAATTCAATGCACGCTTGACAAATGACGTCTCACTAATTGAGCATTGCACATTATTACATGACCGATAACGAACCAGTATTGCTTGATGGCGTTGCTACCAGGTCACCACACCTGTGACCTCAGGGTGCCAGTTACATGAACACCAAGTTGGTGTGATGCCACGCCATATGCCTCTGGACACTCGGCTTACTTTTGACCACAACACATGTTCTGGAGCTGAACAGAATGGACAGATTCTCCATTCCAATGTCTTGACCTGGAGGTAGTCGCAAGAGAGCATGGCATCTGGTGTAACCAATGCCAAATCCTATCTTGACATTGCTTAGTTTTGGACACAGCAAAAGTTCTGGAGCTGAATAGAATATCAGATCATCCATTCCAGTGCCTTGTCCTGAAAAACTATGAAATTTTTTAAGGTATTTGTGATGGACTCCTCTGTCTTGCTGCAGGAAAAATTCTGAAATAGATCATGTTGACGTAAGCAACATCCCCTGCCCTGCTTACCCTTGGCGTTAGCGGGCTTATAATATCTTATGACAGCCGTGTATTATTGGTTTAACCCACGGCGTTTAGCCTTGGCATATCATGGTCGTGACAGGCAGGCTTTGGTACATGGTGAGGGAAGGACCAAAAAGGACGGTATTTTCCGAGCGTCCCTTCTGAGGGGTCAAGCTCAAACGACTTCTTTACCCAACAGTTAACATTAAGGTAATAATTGACTTATAAAACATCTTACATTTTTTCTGACAGTTAATATAAAGATGGTAAAATATTTTTTAAATGCAAAAATAGCATAGGCTACTAGATGATTCATTCCACATAATTTAAGGAAAGTGTTGTTTTATCATGGACATAAATATCTAAAGCCCTAATGGCACGATTGCAAATCTTGCATTGCTTGATAATGGGGGTTAATAAAGCGTTAATTAAATTTAAAAAAAACATTTCCACCATCCCACAAACTTGCGGATACCTGGCGGCACACCACTTAAAACACTATAGGATAGTGTATAAACCTTTGGGGCTCGGGCATGACCTTCAAGTAAAACTAGGACAAATTCGATCATCAGATATGTTATTTATAATGTAAGTGGGACTGAACATATTTTTGTAGACGTCAGGATATGTACCTCTCAAAAAATGACTATATCGATGCATTTCACATTATGTACTTATGCATTGCCCTGTTATTTGGAGGGTAATTTTGTAGGGTGACAAGGACATGTTCTCACATGTTCCACCCAATTTCGTTATTTTTTGTGGTTAGGTTAGGTCATGCAGGTCAATTTTTTTACGTAGGCCTATACATTACCCCACACATTTGTCCGCCCAGATATCGCGCCATAAGATCGACAAATAAATTTAGGTTAGGTATATAGACCGTTTGATTAGCTTAATGGGCCCCTCTACAGGTCAGGTGCTACGTAAGATTAGTTTAACTATGGGTTAACTTAATCTTAACTAGGATGACTTTAGGCTTTAATTGGTAAGATTACGTATGTTAATTTAGGTTTCATCAGGTAAATCATATTAAGTTATAACTAATATAGTATTCATTAGGTTTAGTAAGATTATAGGTTAGCTACAGTAGGTTGGGTCATGTTAGGCAAGATTAGGTCAGCTGGTTACGTAAGATGTAACATCTGCATCTTATGTAAATGTACATCTGTATATTCAGCTAGGTTAGGTTCGGTGTGGGGAAACGTCCGTGTTTTGTTGACATTATTACCACCTTTGACAGCCCACTTTTACATATTTTATGCGAGATTCATACACACCTGGCGTATTGCCATTTACGTAATAATTTTACGTGAATGGCAATGTATAAAAAATCCCTCTAAAATTGGTCATTTTTTAGTGGACATCCTTTATACAATTGTCACAAGGTAATAATCGCAAGTTATAACCAACTCAGTTTCAACACCTTGCCTATATAAAGTGCGCGTCACTTTCTATCCCAAATTTAGCGTTTTTGTAGAGCTCGTACGTACAATGTGCATGTACATGTATAATGCTAAAACTGACATCGGCGTTACAACTCTACCGATATTAATATTTGTAGATTTCCTCCCGCAAAATAAACAAAAATAATAACAAATGCATTTCACTTACTATTTTGAGATCAAAGTGCGAAGCATCTGACAGAGATTTCGTCCTGATCCCCTGGAATGTTTGGCTTTCTTTCGAACATTCGAACAGCTAGTGCATCACCGTAATCCTGAGAATCCATGGACGGACGTAAAATTGTCCATTTTTTTTTTAAAAAAAAAAGAGGAAGACCGGAATTTGGGAACCAGAAATCCTCTACATTACACCCTCGAAAAGGGTGTGACTTTTATTTAGAATCTGACTCACGATAAAAGCGCGAATTTTACGATCATTCAGGTGAATATGTATTCGCATTCTATGAAAAGCTTTAATTAGAAGCGCCGTTGAGATTTGAAAATGCTGTCTGCATGTTTTGCCAATTGCGTAGTCAGCTGGTCCTGTGTGAAATTTTGCAATTTTGTAATTAATGGAACTGCAATTAGCAAAATATCGTGCTGAAAAGCAATCTAGATTGACTCTGGACAGCGTGAAGAAACCTTTACTTGGTAAAAATTCGAAAAGTGACATTGCTGAGATAGAAAACGTAAGTTATTCACAGGTGTTCGACTTTGGACTTTGACAAGTCGACAATGTAGACTTTTGTTTTTGATAATCTTCGATGCAGCTGCTGCTCAATATGAGTTTCAGTGCAGTTTATTATTACTCAGTAAAAAAACCTGCTGTAATATAAGGCTGAACTAAACGCCCCCTTTCCTATGGGTAGATTTCTTGACGAGTCCAGGCCCAGGGTACATTTTCTAATTAAAATTTTGGGAAAAAAGAATTGGTAAAAATACTGTTTTCATAGATCTAGTGCACAGAGACCATGTTTACCACTCAGTAAAAAATCTGCTGTATTAATATTGCATCAAATAAATTTCATGATTCTAGATAATTGGCAAAAACTGTACTTTTACTCAGTCAACAGTTTTTCTGTTTCATTTAAACATTAATTGTGTAAATGTAGTAAAAACTGCACTTTTTTCTGCATACCTAAGCTTTTATTGCATAAAAACTACTTGTATGCATAAAAATGTGCACTTTTTTGTTTAATTTAACCAAATATATTAGCTTATGAATTGTACTGCAGGCATTTTGAAAACTGCACTATTATAAACTGTATTTTTTACTGGATACCGGCATCATTATGGTACAATCACTGTATATTTATATATAAATCTGCATTTTTTTGTTTAATATTTACCCACGTAAATTTTGCAAACAAGCAGCAGAAACTGAAGTTTTTCTTAAAAATCTACATGTAGTTTTTTGTTTCAATTAACCACAAATTGTGTAGGTGTAGTAAAAAATGCAAATTTTTGTAACATGTACTACTTTCGGGTCACTGCACTTTAACAAATTTTAGGAAATAAAATATAGCTTATATGTTTGCCTATAAATCAGTCAGGCAGCTTTTAGCTCATCCTCATAGTTAACGGGGACACAGATTGCATTTCGCTGTGCAAAAAAACGTGGTAGACTTTGGTCATAGTTTCCACATTTTAATGTTGCATTTGCGTGTCTAGGATGAATTTGGAAACGCAAGTTTTACAGCCACTGGTGCAGCCCAAAGGGCGTCGATCAACGAGGAATTAGATCGCCCGCAGTTGTGTCCCGAAAAAGAAAAACAAGCCGAACTTTCTCCAACCGATCGCCGCCTGAAAAGAGCCACTCTGGTCGTAAAGTGCTTGCTGTGGCTAGTGCTGATGGTGTTGTTCGTCAGGTTAGAATTTGGCGCCGTTTTCTTCGTCGTTTCGTGCTTGTACTTCATCTGGAATAACTTGAGGTCTGGACCCAAGAAAGCCGGAGAGTTGAGTGCCTATTCTGTCTTCAACCCTAACTTCGAGACCATCGAAGGGACTCTAACGGCCGAACAGTTCGAGAGGGAAATCAAGTTCGGATCGGCAGCAGTCAGGTGATTCTACAACGCCCCAAAAAGATGGCCGGCGAGGGAGTCAGAGTTAGAGTGCTGTTTTTTGCAAAAGCCAGGGAGCTCACAAAACTGGAAGAAGGAGAGTTACTGGTGACATCAAGAAAAGTGTCTGCACAACATTTGAAGGACAATGTGCTGCACGTGTTCCCCACGTTGCGGCCCATTGCTGACAATGTAGTTTTGGCTCTGAATCAGCAATACGTGGATTCTGAGGACTTGGACGTGGAGCTGAACGACGGTGACGAAATTGCAGTTATTCCTCCGTTAAGCGGCGGCTAGGGACATTCACTCGCAAATTTTGGTATTCACGCATCTTCCAATTTGTTTAAGAATTAAAAAGTATTTGAACTTCTGGATTGGTTCCCTCTATCAATGGTTGACTGCTGTTCTGACCTCTGGTTAATGTCTCGAAAATTTTTAAAAAAGGATACCAGAAGCTTCTATGAATTTCCCAGTTGCGCCAGGGTAAATTCCGGGAAGGTTGTCACACAAAATCGTAAATTTCTGCAAATTTTTTTTCAGGAATCCCGCTACTTAAAATTCTTGTTTCTGTTTGGTGATTTTTAACGTTGGCCTGTTTCTGCAATACTATTTCTGCAGAGCTATGGAAATGAGCTTCCGCTACATAACCGGAATTTTTTTGTAGCATATACGACAGAATGACTGACCACGTTTGATTTCAAATTTAAAATTCAAATCTTTCTTGTTAATTTTTCAAATTTACACATTATTATGAGTTCTCCCGAGACGTGTGCACAGCACCAAAAGAATGGCGATGCTCGTAAAAACCCGAGCATCAGATTATGATACATAAACGAGAGTGCGACTAGACGCAGATGGAGCCCATGTCAAGAAGAAGGAACGGGGGATGCACGTGTCGATTCCACCAATTCAGACAGGGCAACGAAAGACGAAATGCTGGTGCCATCTATACCCAAAGACGTTATCTGTGCGGATAGAAAATGTTTTATCAAATCAACTGACTAATATGTAAAAATGTGTAAAAATGCCAAATGCTGTGGAAAATCTAGCAGATTATTCAGATGTTTCCCGCAATTCTTAGGATGATAATCCGTGCTTTACCTGCTTTCCTAAATATTCTACGTCCAAAGCCAACTGCATCCTAATCTTATCGTCGTCCGAAATGCCGCTGGAATTTCCAATCGATCCCGTGGTTGGTTTCTCTCTTGCCTTTTTCAGCCTTTTTAGGCTGTCCTCCATTTTCTTTACAGACGTCAAGACTTCGCATGTCACCGTCAGGAATCTGCATCAAAGTGTCGTGATGAAATATCCATATGAGCAACATTTACGAGTGGAAACCTTTTTACTCACTGGGCGGCAATGTTTGTCATCGTGGCGTGAACCCACTGCTTCTGGCAGGGAGCTGGTATCGAAGCCTGATGCGTGCTTAAAAAGTTCAGCAACGGTGTCAGCGTACTTGTCACATATGTAGATGGCTTTATTGGAATCTAATTTTTAAAATAATCAAAAAAAATAATATTTGTTAAAATAAATACGGCAAGAGTTTGGAATTCTTAGGAAGCCAGAATACGGCTAAAAGATAGCAGTAATTTTTTAGGACAATTCTTACCTCTCGATTTGTCCTCCTAAATAGCCTCGGGATGTCGTAAACTGACTTCAAGTTGCTGCAGCACTGAGAACTTATGGACTCGATCACAGTTTGGCCTATTTTAGGGATGAAAGCAGCAATGCCCGATGCAATTTCGGTTGCGCTTTCTGAAAATTATAACAAAATCGGACACAAATTTTAAAATATCTGATTCGATTAATGCAGCCTTGGTAAAAAAGTTTAGCATAACCACTAAGCCAACCGTGTCACTAACCATTCTTAAAATAGATTGTGGCTTACCATTTAAAGTTCCTACTTCTAAATTTGAGTCGCACACAAGGGGACAAATTACCTCGTCTATGAAACCGGGAAGCTTTAGAGAAGAAAATTAAGAGAGAACGTTAGAAACAGTTTTCAGAGAAATTCCAAAACACAACGTTAGAAAAGGCTTCGTCCAAACAATCGGCTCACCTTGAGGGAGAGCCCGTGAGCGTCGGCTGCTAACGCGACGAGATGTCCCATGGACTGAGCTGCCGAACTCGAATCTTCGGACGAATTTGACTGTACGCCATTGACGGCTCTTTCGCCCGCCACAATTTCATTTGGCCTAATACTAGAGGCAACAACACTGGCTTCGCTAAGATCCTGTTTCGTTGCCGATAAAAGAACAAAAATTAAGCATGTGTATTAAATCGGCGCGACCTACAGTGAAATATAATGCCTAAACATCAAATGACACCATACTGTTTCCCAAATTCGGTTTAGAAGCGCAATTCTACAAACAATGATTTTTGCGGTCTATAAATACACAAGAAATTTTGTTAAAAATTGGAATTAAAGATATGGTAATTGTTCGCCTTTTTATTTATAAACTCAATAGGGTTCCAGTATGTGCCTTTGATAATAAAAAAAAATTCATAAACGTGCAACTTTGAAGGAAGAAAAATCAGTTACGGCAATGCTAACATTTCTTTTGAAGGTTTCGTGGAGCCAAGTTGAATACCTTGACACCAGTAACAGAGTTAATTTCCAAAACTTATGGGTCAGAGGTCGTAGATATGTATCGGGTGACCAACAGGTGTGTAGGCACTCCCACAGACAAGTTGTTTGAACCAAGATGTAACCTTTGCAGTCTTCTAAAAAGGTAAAATCGTAACTTTACCAAAAATGCTTTGGGTCCATCCACAAAGGACGTCTGATCACGAGAATAGGGGGGAAGGGTTATGCCTAATTTTCATAGCAAACCTTTGTCAGCTACTGGTAATGGTTTACTCAAACTAGATTCTAATGTGCCAGCAATTTCTTGAAATCTGCATGAGGATAAAAAAAACACCAAATTTTTGTAAGGATTCCATTATCGGATTTACGATCAACGATGCTGAACCGATTTCTGTCACTAGCCTGATTTGAAAATATACGGCTAAATTCCATTTGTTTAAAAATGTCGAATAGCTGGGATGATTCCGAAGCCTCATTATGACCGGCAACGACTCACACTCTTCTTCAAATTTTTCTAAAAATTGAAGGGTTGTTGTGTACCTCTAGATTTGTACAGGAAGCAAATAATTTAGGAATTATTTTAATACGTGATGTGAAGACAGTTGCATTTCTAGGTCAAAAACATACTTCGTGAAAAGCCTTTGGATTCGTCAGGTCGCACAACACTGGTATCCGAACTTCGATTCCATCCACAATTTCAGGCCAAACACTGTTGACTAAAAAATCCACTCCACACACCGAGTCGCCGCTGAAATGGAATAACATGTCGTGCAAGCTTGAATTTGGAAAATACGTTGATCTGCGCACAGTACGAAACGCTTACCTAAAGACCGACTGTGCTATAATTTTCAGGTTGATGCAGTGCTTAGGAATAAATTCCAAAACCTTTGCATAAACTCCTTTGAGTCCTTGAGGATTGGACTTTAATGCATTCTCGCTGATTACCTGCAAAAGCAAGATTATGACGAGATTGACTTGAAGACAACTGAATGTTTTCGCATGGAACACACAACTCGATTCTCACCAATTCCATGTAAGGTGCAACCAACTGTCTTCGGAATAGGTGTTCCACGTTTCTGGCTTTATCCACGGTGGCGTATATCCTAAGGCACTGTCTCAGGCCTTCCATATCATTCGACTTTAAGCTAACTAGAAAATACTCTTCCAGGTTTGTTTCCAAATCTGTGGTTATTCGAGATATTCGCTGAAAAACAAAACAGGCGCGATCTCACCATATGTAAACAATTTAGAAGTTAATCTGTCATTTCCTAAAACAGTTTTTCACTGACCGGTTTCATTTTTTCAACTATGGTTAGTCCTTTGCTCTGCAGGAACTCTAGTCGATTAAATTCATTGGCTATCCTTTCCATAAGATTTCCATCTACATTCAATTCGCTAAACCTGAAATATCGTCGAGGAGCAATTTTAGAAATAGTCACCGATAACCAGCATGCCAATTTTTAGTTTCTCAACTTTTGCACTTGCCTTCTTTTTGCGGGATCTTCGTTTTGAAGATGTAGTAAATTTTCTATTCGTTCTATACATTGCACGCTGGATATTTGTAATTGCAGGCACATCTGACATAAAAAAATAAAATTACCAACGTGTTCCGTTTCTTTGCCACGTATGTATACCTCAAGGTGTTTTTCATACCTTAGTCTCTCGTATTTTCTTACGCTGTTTTAATTTGGCATCGATTTGAGAAATGGTATCGTCTATTACGCCTTTCACGGACTAAAAAGTACACCAAGATCATCATTTTATTAACAAAAGTATGAACAAAATGTGTAGAAAGTTTTAAGGCAATCCATTTTAAGGTCTCCCTAGAAAGATTTTCAACATAATTTGTTAAAATAAACTGTGTTTGCCCGGCATAAAATTTTGGGTAGAGACAATGCTATTTTTTATTATGTAAAAGGAATGAAACATTGGTTTAAATACTTTTACTTCTTCTTTTAACTGTCCCAATGGCACTGTTAGTTTGTCTGTATCCAAACCCACCTAGGATAAAATCCCATGAAATGTATTAGTTTAATATTTTCAAAAACTACTCAAGTCTGTACAAATTATTTTTACCAAGTTGCTGGATAGATTAACAAAATCTGCATAATCCTGGTTAATTAAATCTATCATGGCTGAACTCAGCAGTCGTAGATACAAGCCCAGATCTTCACGTAAGGTGTCCAACTGAACATGTTTACGGCACTCCGACACAAAACGATCGATGCTAAAATTCTCCTGAAAAAGTTCACTCCGTTAACAATATGACCATTTGTCAGCTATGGGATAGGTATCACCTGTTGGCACGTCATGGAGCAAGGCATACATTTTTAAAAAAATCCTAGCCGGTATAACGTACGTGAGGGTGTAGCGGATAGAACGGTGTTCTCAAAGTTGCCTGAGTGCTTGTTTGGATCTCAATTAAAAGTTAAAAACTGACAACCAAACAATCATTGAGCTGAGCATCGAAACCAAATAAGACCACGTGTTTAATAAGCGTTTGTTAATTCTTACTAATTGATTTTCGAGTGTTTTATTTCAAATTTTGTAATGTGTCAATACACAGTATGGGCGTTCCCAACACGACAGTGAATGCTTCGAAAACTACTATAGCATTCGAGTTGTTGCCGAATTACCTTCATAAATTCATCCTTGTCGAAACACAAAGTTGAAGGAGCCGATGGCAACTGCGGTTTTCCTCCATCGCTAGCCATTTCTAATTAATAGTTTTAATAATTTATCTTTTTTAATTTTCGAACACGTACTCAGACGTGGAAGCTGCCATTGCCAAGTGGCGCCCTCTCGCCACATCAGAAGCTTCGATTTTGCATTTTTTCCGGGTTAAAATCCAATCGGAATGTAACATTTTTAATTCATTAGCTTTAGTAAAGGTAATTCTGCAATTTATCAGTTCACCTCAAAGAAAAATACGTACTGTGTTTGTCTACACATTTTTGTTTCAGTTAATTTGACTCAGTTAGCTAGGCAAGATTTTGTTTAGACGCGTTGCATTATGGGAATACTAGCTAAATGCCACGTGATGTGTGGTATGGCCGTGACGTCATGGCTTCTGTAATCATAGGCGTCTTTTCTTTAGGTACCGCACGCTACCACTCGCCTTTTCGTTTCTGCTTGTGACGTCACGGGTAGC
>JAQGCC010003408.1:0-15451 GCA_034698905.1 Xestoiulus laeticollis
CGGGGTGGGTCAAAAGTGAATTTCCTGCCAGTACTTGCTGGCTATACATTAAAAGGTTTTATGCGAAAAACTACGTTTTTTTATACTGTATTATTATCACACTGTCCAGATAATATCAAAACTTCTGGTGTGCCAATTTCAGCATCAATTTATATAAGCACTGCCTTGTGATGGGATTTTGTTAAAACCAAAAAAAAGTCTATCCACGGTCTTCTGATAATAATTAGCACTCGAGCAAATCCATGTTGCATCACGAAATGTCAGTTTCCAAAATCTGGTTAAAATTTGATAAAGGGTCTTAAATAGGTTGGAAAACCAATGCCCACTTTTCAGCGTGAAACTTATATCGTTGACTCGTGTTGTACAAAGAGGCTTTAACCATGTACTCGATGCTGATGTATGATGGAATTGTTTTAGGTGCACCGTGGTGCGACCGCCGCGTGATATGTCATGCCAACATGACAAATGTGACAAAAGTGATGCCTATATCTCCAAAGTTCATTCGTAGCCTATTTAATAAGGCGACACTCGCACAAACACTAAGTTTGTTAACTATTTTTTTTTTTTTTTTGAAATGGTCGATTTTTTAGGCTTGTTTGAAAAGGTTGTCCCAGTTCAAAATAGCATCTAAATGGCCCATGTTTTATTCCACTCGACTGCATATAGACAGTTGGACGAGATAGCCTTTGCGTCACGGGTCGTCCCCAATGCCAATCATGAATTGGATGCTCTTTCCCAAACAAGTTTGAAGTAAAAAATAGAAAGGTCTGAAATATGAGGCAGTTTCTTATATAGGAAAAACTTTGCTATAAAACTGCTATCGACGATTAAAATTATACCTCAAAGTCGTTAATTGAGGCTAAAATATTGCATAAAATGACATGCATACATATTGCTGTCAAAAGCCAGTTTTCTTATAAAATGGGTGTGTTGTTCCAAGTTGTTGTCGAACATTCGCGGACATTCTGGTCAAAATTCATGAAAAGTTTGCAAGAGGTAAAGCTCATGCAAGATATATAATGCAGGTATATGTAATGCATGTTTAATGTTTTTACAGGTTTGTTTTTAGTTTTCAGAGCTTCTGGTCTTTACAATTTGTATCGTAACTCAATACGAGATGCTTGCTGGTCTGCTAATGCTCAGGAAACTGGGCAATTTCTAAATGGTTTGACAAGTTTCTAACAATATTTATCTTGCAACCAGACTTGGAAAGGTGCTTTTTGTGCCTATTCAAAACTTAACCTACATGCACGCGCTCGTATATGATTCTGTTAAAGATGTTATAAACATGTAATGTATAGTAAAATTCTGAAAGATAGAAATCCTCATGAATGTGTATCATATATGTATACAGACCAATGGAAATATCCGGGGTTTTATTTATACTAAAAATACAGTGTTCTGCATCTCCACAAAACATGCTCATACATCCTCATATATATACTTTATACATGTGTTTTGCATTTTTTTCAGTGAAGAATTACTTTAACCATATATATGCATGTATACAATGGAATATCGATATATACGTATACATTGACTCTATAATGCATGCCTGCACATAGATCAAATTCTACAAGAATTACACAAAATCTAAGGCTTAGCATTTTATCGATGGTCAGAAACGATAAATAAGTATTATAACTACAATATAAGATAAATACAATTATAACTTTATCTAAGTTTCCCATGAACTGCAGTTAAGAGCCGATTGTAAAAACTAATACATGCACCACCCAATGCATGCCTTGATTGAAAAAAATATATGTTTGAAACGTGGTTTATCCATGGTAGTTTGTGTTAAATTTTGAGGCTCTTTTCTATAGAAGGGTCGATCCACTTCCAATTCTGCGTTTTGGAACATGTCTTTCAGAAACAGCTTTTCTTCCATAACTTATGGGCAGAATGTAATAAGATTACATACTTTTCCAAATGACATTCCCACATTTTAACCATTTAAGGCTTCCCATACAAAAATAATGAGCAGAAAATGAGCAGACAAATATCACAGTGCATGTATTTTCTGCAGAAACTATTATGCAGAATTCTTAAAACAGAAAACATGGGATACAACTTTCCACCATAATTCTGCAGAATTTCTTGCAGAGATTTACATGATGAAAGGTGTCTGCTGCATTTTTCATTATTGCAGTTAATTTTCAATATACATCGTACAAATACTATTATACTGTATACACAAGGTAGGCCTACAAATGTACTATGTATAATGCCAAGTGTAAGTTATAAGAATTCCTCACACGATTTTTTTTTAAAATTTATCAATTTTAGTTTATGCAGAAATGCAACATAATTGATTTTTACAGAAGTCACCATAATCCTGCAGAATTCTGAGAGATTTTTTTGTATAGGTTAAACCACCTATATAGCATGAATACTTTGGAAAGCTTTTGACACACCCATTCTAAATAGTCATGGAACCCTTATATGAATATAAGTAAGCAGAATTTCAAGGACCATGCATGTGAAAATAGCAACTCCTACATCTTACCATTTCCTTTTTCTTCTTCTCCTCCCGCGTTTCGATCTTCTTGTTGACTTCCGCTTTGAAGCCCCCTTCCGGTATGGCGCTAGGGTCATCCTTGGCCAGGATGTCCATAAGGTAGGCGATGTAACTGGTAGCCAACCTGAGTGTCTTGATCTTGGACAATTTGGTGTCGGAAGGGACGTTGGGAATGCAGTCCCGGAGGTCGGCAAAAGCCGTGTTGATGCTCAGGGTCCTCCGCCTCTCCTTGCGGTTGGCCGTCACCCTACGCTTGACGAACCGCTGGGGAGGCACGATATGAGAGTCGTAAGGACCACCACCAGAGGCCCCAGTCAAAACGGCAAAGTCCGGCGTCTGAGCCGCAGCGTACAAAGGGCTGCTACCGGCTGGACACGAAGCGTATTCGGCTGGCGAAAGTTCGGTGGCACTGTCAGCTGCACTGGCCGCGTATGTCCAGCTGGAAAAGTCCGCAGTGTCGTACCTAGGACTCGGGTAATAGGCTGCCGCTGATGCGGACACATAAACGGCCTCTGCAGATGGTCCCTGGCCCTGGTGGTGGTGGTGATGGTGGTACCCCTGGGGGAAACCGCTCACGAGACTCATGATTGTACTTTGGTCACTTGCAGACAATAACGACAAAATTGTAGTTTATACCTGTGGAATGACTTTTGCAAAAATGGAGGCTGGTTTTCAGAACTTGGTTACTGACTGGTTCTGCTTGTTGGTTGTTCTTGTCACTGGCACATCCAAAAATTGTAGTTTACCTCTAAAGTGCAAAAATGGAGGTTCAGAACTTAATTGTCACTGGCACATCCAAAATTTTACAAATTCTTCAAAAATCGTTGAAAATTCGCAGGATTCCTAGGAGTTGTTGGATCGTCACTATCGTCACTTATTTGGTTTTGGTCTTACCAATGTCCATGGATGAAAAATTCTGTGAATTTAGCAAGTTTTTCGAGTTTCGAATATACAACTTTATCGAAATTTTCAAAAATCAGCTGGTGCTTGATTGTATTTGCTGTATACTTGGTATAATCTTGACATCGGATATCTGAAGTTGAGTTCTTTGGACAACTACACTAACAAGTGGTTATTACAAATGAAAATGAATTCTTGAAAAGTCCAAGTTTTCTTCGGAATAACACTGTTTCCAAACACGTTGCAATGTCATGAGATAAAATAATCTCATGCACGAACAAGTCGGAAAATTGCTGTAGTGTCGGAAATTCTCAAAAAATTCTCTTGTCAGCGTTCACTACTCCAGAGGTTTCGATTGACAGACTCCAAGAGACTTAGTTTTCAACTTGTACAGAGCATCCAGAGAATTTCGTAGTGTTGGCACTGGTTGTCGTGGTCATTTTCGATATTTTTTTTCCTAAAAATTTGTGAATTTCTAGTCGTGCACACGCGCTCGTCCGTGGGCCTGCGGCATTTGACTCGTTTTTGAGCGCTATAGCGAATCTTTCAGGACGCTCGTTGCGCAACGCCCCTTCAGCCAATGAGAAGAGGCACTGGATGCACATTACACGCGAACTTAATGACTGTCGCCATTGGTGTCCTAAAACACGCACTTCAATTATCCTATTCACGTTTTTTTTTACTTCACGTTATCTTGTTATTTTTTTTTAGTTTTTTTTCACATTTGCTTTAGAAAGCGTAAAATGTGGATTGGACCACCCATAAAATTTATAAATTTCGAGGATGTATTCTTGGCTCCACATGGTTGTACTGTTGCTTTGTATACATATATACCTGACCATTCTGAACGTGTTGAAAACATGGAAATGCTTATATATACTTGATTTACTCATATACTGCTACCACTTGTAACTTAACTGTATACAGTACATTCTCCATCGGTAAACCAACCTCGTGATAATCCGAAAAACTCAGTAATCCGACACTTTTTTTTTGCGCTTATTAAGCACTTTTAAAATTTAATGTTATTGAAAAACAGTGCAGTTTTTGTAATCCGTCCCAGTGTAATTTTAAAAACTTTGTAATCCGACACTTTTTTTTGACGGCGAGAAAAAAATTTGGTTAAAGCAAGAAAAGTGTTTGAAAAAGTGCTTAATGTTATAAAACAATGCAATTTTAGTAATCCGATCCAGTGTAATTTAAAAAACTTAATAATCCGACACTTTTTTGACGGCGAGAAAAAAATTTGGTCAATGCAAGTTAAGAATGCTTGAAAAAGTGCTTAACGTTACAAAACAAACGAGCATTACAGATTTTTTGTATGCAATATAGGTGATTACAATGAAGTGTAGGCCTACATGTATTCGCAATCTGTTCTGCTAATCCGATAGTGTTTGGTCCCATGATGTCGGATTATATTAAACTGCATTGATTACAACTATATACATGTATGTAAAAGGCAAATTCATATAATCTTCGGAGAGGGCCCATATATATATATATATATATTTATATTCAGACTGGATCCACCAATATATATAGGTTAAGCTTATAGGATCTGCCCGCTATAAATGTATATTTGCATATTTAGATGTATTTTCGGCTGTGAACCTGCATGTATTTTTACGATATAATGTATTACATGTACTTTGCTTAAAAACGACTATATTTGTATACTGCTAAAATGACAGAAAATATATAACGTGTTTATGAGGATTTGGGCTGAAAAATTCATAATACTGCGTTTGTATAATATATTGTATACAAGCACGTTTTTTAAGGATATCACAAGTACTTGCCCTCTGAACCCGGAGATAGCCTTTCACAGAAGTTGAAATAACGAATCCTTATAAACAATTTCACTTCTCTGAATCCTTTCCCTCCTTAACGATTTGTCATTTCTGGGGAAATTATATGAAGTGATCAATCTTCGCGTATTTCCTAAATTGGCATTACAAACTATACATGCATTAAATGCCAACCACCAGCATCATGTGGCTTAAAAGGTTCATGGATGACGATATCAATTTTGATATCCATCAAGTTGGTACCAAGTGATTTTAGTGGTGTATTATCATTTTAAATTAAAGGGGTCATCCAAGCCTGCATGCACGTGCATGCATCAATTTTGGTGCACAAAAAAAAAAAATTACCCGATCCTCTTCTTCTTGCATACATGTACATTATATATATTTGCGTATTTGGAGCGCCAACTTGGCTTGGTGTTTAATTATCGCCTTTCAAATATATAAGAAATGCAATGTTATTACTAAATTTACCATATATTCCAGTTAATTGAAAGACGTTGGTAATACACTGCAACCAATGCATTTATTTGACTTGCCCATGCAATGACTGGGAAAAAGATAGAACTAGAATAGTCAGGGAAATAGATTTATTTTAATAAAGTCAGGGATATTCAAAATAAATATTAAATTTCATTTCACTATATCAGCATGTATCATGCATACATTTATTGATGGCATTCGTAGTTCACAGAAAGCTTGGTATCTGCATCTGATACGTATATCTATTATCATTCTCCACTATAATTTTATATTGCAAGCGGCTTATGATATACTTTAGTGGCACCAAAGTGTTCACGAAGTACCTTTTTTAAAGTGTCTATGGAAGAATTTCAGTCACTGGGTTATGGTGTCCGTTTGCTGTGAAATCCATGCATAGCGATTAACAAGAACATGTAGAGCTGACCCTGGGCCGCCCCGGAGGCGCCCTCTAAGTACTTTAAAAGGCATGTAAGTGGGTGTCCATCCTCAATGTCTCCCCATACATGTATGTATACGTATATCTCTGCTATGCAAAACCATTACCGAGGGCTCTACGGGGTTCGAATTGAATTACCCCAACAGACGAGCTGTTAAAAATCCAACGCCAAACAAAAACTTAATCACCATTCATTATACGAACGAGAGAAAAAGACATAAATAACACGGTTTCACTGGAAATTCATTTTTATTTTCCAAAAGTTTGAACAAAAACAACCTGTTAATCTATAGAAAAGAAATGATTACATTACTTTTTGGATTCCCTTGCATTGATCTTTATTATGTACATGCTTAATTTTTTCAGAGAATGTTTACAAGAACCCAGTCCATCATTGACGTTTGCACTAAATTCTACGTTTGTTATTCAATAAATTGTCGAATATTGATAATGACTTATATACTGACTTCTTAAGAGGCAATTAAATTTGAAAATATATACATGTATATTCAATTTTGAACATGTATACATGTATATACTTTGTTGTTTGCTTTGACATTTCAGTACAGTATGCATGCATGCATGAACTTCCATGAAACTCCATGCATGATATTTCCCAAATGATTTCATTTTGTGATTTCATGTATGAGTTGTATATTTATAATATCACTTCTATGAAATTCTCTTCTGTAATGTTGTAATTTCCAATGTGGATGGGGCGGTGGACCATCATAAATGGCTCCCTATAGAGTCTACACCACTGGTCATCCCATGCATAGATTAGAGCATCATTTTGTTCCCTCGATTAACTATATGTATAAGAGAGATTCGTTTGAGATGGTTTATAACCATGCATTTTACGCAGTATACATGAATCATTTGGACCAATTCACTACATGCATGAATGTAGGCCTACGGTGTCGCTTGCCAACTTAGTCAGACTGTAAATATACATGTATATAAACACTTTAAATCATTACATGTTACATATATATACATGTAGGTGTTTTAAGAAAAGCATATAGGTATATCGTATATACACTATGTTACAATCACTATTTCTACTGTAAATTACAGTATTTCCAAAAATACGTTTTACAATACAACAACAACTGCAGAAGGATCTGGTCAGTGTTTTGTGCAAATGCATAAGTTAATGTGTGCACGATACACGGGCAACAGCAAGCCACAATTAGATTAGGATAATATAAAAAGCAATTTCTTTTTAGAAGCAGGCCTATCTACGTCATTAAACATGGCGTCTGGTTTGTGTCATATTGACGCTATAGTTCAACCACTCAATGCACACTTTCCAAAATACATAATGCCGTGCTACCGTGTAAATCCAATATCAAATTATTTTTGTTTTATAAATGTAGTGCACATGCATAAGATTATATTTATCGGGAACTTTTGAAAGCTACATGTAAAGTATTTAAGAACTTTTATTGTAACATCGCCATGCAACATTTCTATTGAATGTACATGTATACATTTACATGTACTTGCGTAAATGAAATCATTTATGATCCATCCCTTGCACTAGGCCTATATTCTTATAGCTATTAATGAAGTTGTCGTTTGTCAATGTTGCCGAGCAAAGTCTGAGGCGCACGTGCTTGATAGTGTCGTGAGAAAGTGAACTTTTAAGTAATTAAAATGCCATTAATTACCATGTTTAAGGATCTTTATTTCGCCTATCCGTGTTTATATGCACCATAAAACCCAATGAATTTTCAAAAGAGACTGCGTGTGCATAATGGCCATTTACATGTAATTCACGACAATCAGCCATGGCCTTTTGTAATAGAGGGATTGAACAGGTTTCCTATAATCTTGAAGCAATTGGCAGCACTGGTTTTTTTTTGCCAATGCGCATGCGTGGGGATGACGTTAATGGGTTTGTGGTTGAGGCAGACGACAATTTCAGTAGTTTAACGTGATACCACAACGTCTTTGAGGATCGAGCATAACGACTTTTACGGTGCATAACTTATTGATGCGCATGCGTAATAGCGTGTTATCGTTCTCTATTATCGAATAATTTCTAAAAACAGGAAAACATTGCATTGCCAGTTTCAAATAATAAATGAAAGTAAACATTGTAACATAATGAAACTACATTATTTTCTAAAGTGACAAAATCTTAGCACATTGTTGATAAAAATTGATTTTTCCCCATTGTATCAATTTCTAAATGGTACCCGGAGGGTCCGTAATTGCACTTACGTAACGTGATAGCTCCATTTTTTAGCTTTACTAGCGTTAATCGAAGAACTGATAACACTTTTCCCAGCATCCCTGTAGGTGGCGCCAACCCGACTGATCCCAATCATTGGTCAGTTGGGTGGCCGAAGATTCTCTAGGCGCCAATGGTTCTGCCCTGGGAGCCCCCTGAAACGATTATATCACGCGTTTTGGGCCCGGTTGGGAAACTTAGCCGTCACTTCTATGTTGTGGACACATCATTTTTACCAGCTATGCCTTTTTATTTTAGCTTAGAAACTCCATTTTAATAGCCCTCCTATGTATTCGTATATCTGCGTCCCCAAGATTTCCCCTGTTTTTTAGTCATTTTGACAGTTTTGTCACCCCAAAGCCCTATTTTATATGTATACAAACAAGCAGCCCGTCTGAATGGACCCTATTCCTACAGACTTTCGCATGGTCAAAACTTCTAATATCAACACTTGAATATGTTCTATGTTTATGTTCATGGAATGCTTACAAGAATTGAAAAATACAGATGTCACAATCAACATTTTGTTAAAATATTTCTGATTCACAATGACCCGTTTTTCGCTTAATACATTCGCAATTAAAAACATGCTAATGGAGGTTTTTTTAAAATAAATTGCCTTAAATTTAGGTTAGGTTATAAGGCAAAGAAATTTTCTTCTAGAAACCAGAGGTTAAGCCAGGATCCATCTCTTAGGAACAATAGGTTAGGTCAGAATTCCTCACTTAGAAACCGGAGGTTAGGTCACGATCCCTCCCCTAGAAACCAGAGGTTATAGGTCACGATCCTTCCCCTAGAAACCAGAGGTTATAGGTCAGGATCCCTCCCTTAGAAACCGGAGGTTATAGGTCAGGATCCCTCCCTTAGAAACCGGAGGTTATAGGTCAGGATCCCTCCCTTAGAAACCGGGGGTCAGGATCCCTCAACTGAAATCAAGAGGTTTTAGGTCAGGATCCCACCAGAGGTAATATGTTGATCAGGATCCCTCCCTATAGATATTATGTACATGAAGAAACCGGGGATTATAGGTTAGGTTAGGTTAGATTTGGTGGTCACATAAAAAACAATTAGGCTATACCAATTTGTCATTACAGCCAAATTCGGGCATTTCAGTGTACTGTTGAATACTTTAATCCTTTCAATTTGGCCAATGGAATTCAATTTGATGATGTTTATACCTTTAAAAACGAAGCGACTTTTCTGTTCGAGTGACTCTTCAAAGCACACCTGGTTGGTGCTTGAAATTAGGAAATTGATTTATGAAGTGCGAACATAGTTTTCCAGAAGGTAACGGGAGGTTACCAACTGTGATTTCGGTTGATACACGTGTTAACAACCATTTCTATTTATTTACATTTGTATACTTTTTCCTATGAGCAACGACAGTTGCATGTTTACATGCTATTATACACTATGCCCAATATAAGCAACGAAATTTACTAAACATCAATGAACTGTATACATTTTTGGAGAAAGTAATGTATTACAGTATACATGTAATGTACATACTTAAATTGATTTAACAGAATGTCATATACCTTATATTAGCATTATTTATAATTTAAGATAATTGCTACCTTGCACCTGCATTTTTTAATGCAGAATTATTTGTGTGATTTTAATACACAGTTGAAACAACGGCGTAATTGTATAATTAGCAGTCTGACTTTCATTAAAATTCTAACTTTAATACTTAAAAATCAAAAAAAGGAATCCATTCTTTTTTTGATTTTTGAGTATTAAACAACAAGATGGTGAGATGAAAAACAAACAATGCAAATTTGCATATATACATGTATATACTTAACGAAGCATGAACTTTTATCTCACTAAAGGCTATAGTTAGTTGTACAATTGTATATACATGTACTAAAAAGCAGGATATTCATGTAAGGACTTCATATAATATAACTTCACTTCATATCAGCGTTTAAACGGAGTATTAAAGTAAGTTCAACATTCAAAAAAGATGAGATGAGTATAGGCATATTATATATTATGTATGTAAAGCCACTTTATGGTGATCATTAATGAAGCAACTATTAATTTGATTGATAGCGGATTTGTCACGCAGGATTTGTGTAAGGGTATACGATTGCAAATCGACGTGGTAGGTTTCATGTCAACTGACGAATTGAGGGAAATAGGACCGAATGCACGAGATTCAAGATGGTGGCCGTTTTGCTATCAATTTCTTAAGACTTGTGATATTTTGAAATGCTCATGTGTATATTAGAAATGTAAGATGTTGCCGCCGGGTGGGTGGCCAAAGGCCCACGTGCTAGCCATTTTTTCGACGGTTCAGTAAGTCATAAAAAGGAGATCTTTGGGGAAAAAAACAAATGTGCAGTGAAAAAAAAAAACTTTATGATTTCTGGCATTTTCGATTTATTGACATATATACGATGGGGGTGAAAGAACGTCACGATAAACAAGTAGGTTGAAAAATGATTTTTTATACAATACTTTTTGGAATAACATAATTAGTTTTGAGATTCGTGATTCCCAGGATTGTATTGGTCACTCTCGAATAGGGCTATATATTTGGTGGTGTACGTGCACGTTGAAATGATATATGTAAAAAATGAACTTTTCAATTTTGGAATGGCAGGGCTCAGAAACTTTTACAAGCATATTGATAACTTGCACTTTGTGCCACCCTAATAAATACGCGAAACATTGGTAATTAAGGGTACATCGTAATTTGTTTACAGAAAATTGTAAATAGAAAACTAATTCCATTTTCAATTAAAGCCCAAGCATCAATTAAACTTTTAAATTTTCATGGATGATATATTCATTTTCACGATCGGATTCATTATATACTGTAATACATTTTAATACTCACATTACAATACTGTCGCAATATTTTTATTGTTAAAATGACTGTAATAAATTTATCGATTTTGGGGCTGCAAGATAAATTGTCGTATGTAAGACCGAATAATAGAGGGATTGGTAGGTTTCATAAAGATCGAATCTTAACGAGAACGATAAACACACTATTACGCATGCGCATCAATAAGTTGTTATGCTCCTCAAAGAAGTTGTGCTACGTATCACGTTAAATTAATGAAATATTGTCGTCTGCCTTCAACCACAAAAACCCTTTAGTGTCGTCCCCGCGCATGCGCAATGGCAAAAAAACTGCTGCCAATGCAGCAAAAGCTGTAAAACATCACATGTACTATATACACTATACTGATTTATGATGTAATTATTGTTGCAGTGTGTTTAATTCAATGAAAAATAAGCCTAACTCTCATCAATAGACTTTCCGACATCTTCTTGAAATCATGCCCCTGATTTTGAAACGTGTTGTTTTTCTTTGAAATTGGCTCTTAAAATCGCAGAATAGACTTTCGAAGAGCTTTACAAGTTTCAATTTGTATTCGCTAGGAGCCCCTGGTGTTAGCATGGCGCATTTTTGCTGTCAGCACAGGGTTGTGGCTAATGTACAGATACCAGCTATTCTAACCCTGCTGTGAGCTCAGCAAACCCTTGAATGAACGTCTTCTAAAAGGGCCATTGGAGGCGTTCCACAAATAGTCAGCATATACGTATAGTAATATTTAATACGCAGGTGCCCGGACAATTGCGCACACGGACATTTCCCCACAGTCAGATTTCGCACACAATTTTTTCTGGAGTAGATTAAAGAGCAGGCTAGATCAGCATACTGAAACCAAATAAATAGGTAATTAGGTTAGGTGTGAGGAAATGTCCTTTGAGCAGCTACCCTAAATAGATCACTTTTGCATCACAAATCCAAAAGGCGTTTTTAATCTGACATTTGAAATATTTAACAATTATTTTATAAATTTTTAAAACGCCGTTTTTGTTTAGAATTAAATTCCGAATTTTTAATTGAATGTGTTTCATTTGCCTGTAGGGTTCAAATCCTTATATAGCACACGAAATAGCATAATACGATATATATATACATGTAGGACAGTTACACATTTAAGAGGGTTGCATACCAGAATAAGGCTTTTTTCTAAATTATTTTTTAATTTAATTTTGGAAACTGTTAGGAACAAATGGAATGTTCGAGGACTTGGCATAAATATTCTATTATTTGTTTAATTTTTTTGTTAATATATTCCATTTCATGGAAATATACATACATATACATAAACAAAAATTTAAACAAATAATAGAATATTTATGCTATAGGTGCTCGTATATTAAAATTGTTTTTAACAGTTTCCAAAATTAAATAAAAAAATAATTTAGAAAAAAAAGGCTTATTCTGGTATATGTAACCCTCTTAAGGACATACATGTACATCACAAAATGGATAATGTCTTTTGAATTTGTATTGTAGAATATGAACAGGACTGCTGGATGACCTTAATGAACGGTCCATTATATGTTCTAACAACAAGCATAACGCTGTTGTTACATTTACTTTGATAACACATGATTTTAATTGATACACAAGTTTAGCCTAATGTATACCGAGTTTAGGTTTATGCAACAGGAACCCCCTCGAAGCATACAAATGCAAAAGCCTCGGTAAACCAATATTACTTTTCGCAAATGAGGTAAAGGCCCAGGGAGTAGGTAAGGTTGATATCTCAGTTTCAACCCTATAGTGTTCTCTATTTAGCACTCCTGAACGATCCCCAGAAGAACCCATTGCCTTGCGGTGAGCGTAATTGCAAAAGGAAGTCCAAAGGCCCATCCTAGAAAACGTAAAAAGCAAAATAGGAGCCAAGAATTCAGCAGAAACCATGAATGAAAAGGGAAGAAGATCCCCGACGAGGATGGGGCCCCAAACCACAAATGGTTGATGGAATTGAATTAGGGCCCGTTGGGTGGCTGGGCATGTGGTCCGTGTTTTCACGTAAATATACTGCAAAAGGGACCAGATAAGAGAAAGGAAATGCATCCAACATGTGGCGAAGGCCTTTTGCTTTAATAGTCTGAAAAAGTGACAGACATGGTGGCCAGATGGATGAAAGTGCAAAACGACGAATTGACTTACTATGGCTTCCACCACATCCTTTTAATATCGAAACTATAACGAGGATTAATGGGGAGCGGAAAACCCCCTGTTGCCAAATGCTTAAACTTAAGGCGCTTTTAAATTAGTCTTACACCATTAGACATATTAAGTGTGGTGTCTTATTTAACCCTTAATTGTTAGGTGATCATGATGGCCCCTTGCACTATCGGTTGAAAATTTTATCATTTATACATGAAATTATATTTACAATTAACTTACACATGTACTAAAAACGTTGGGTTAAAATTCAACCCAATATTGAGTGCTATATGGAAAAACCAACAAAAAACCAACATTGGGTTGAATTTAAGTGTAACAACCAAATGTTACCCAACGTTGGGTCACAGTTATTAACACAGGTTTCGACTAAAATGCCCAGACTTTGTTGTTTATAATTTTCAACTCATAATTGGATAACCTTAATAAATACCTTAATAAACCTTAAAAATGGATAATAAATAACACAAACCTCACATTTACCAAAGTCAGGGCATATTTTAACCAAAACCTGTGTTAAACGTTGGGTAACATTTTGTTGTTTACACTTGAATTCAATTCAATATATTGGGTTAAATTTTAACCCAACGTTTTTAGTGTGTATATTCTCAACTTAATGTTGTCTAGAAAAATCTCATGGCAATTGTATACAGACAATTTATGTGTCTGCATGGTGTTGAAAAGTTTATATAAATGTTAATGGTTACTTAAATTCCTGCGCATAAAACATGCACTATTAGAAAACATAGCAAACTAAAATAAAAACAATTTTCATAAATCTTAATGCAGTATTTCCACACAAAAAAAACATGTTTTCATGGAAATTGGAAATACAAGTCCATGCTGCATTTTGGAACATATTTTGCGATGTATAAGAAACAGTGAAAAGATGAGAAAAAAATAATTTTATGAATTATTGTCCACCCCGAATTCTTGTTGCGACCTTCATCCTCTCATTATTTCCGAGTTCTATTCAAATGTTCCAAGTGCTGTAATTTCTCGTATTATAGAACAGTAGCACCAGCAGGAACATATAGGCTTTCACATTCTATTTTGCTTATGTCATCATTGTTTGACCAGCAGATGAAGTCCTCAACCTCGTCATTTGAAACTCGTGTTTTGACAAACAAACATTTATTTGTTTATCCGACTACTTTTTTGCACCCGTGCCACAAGGCTAGGCTAATTGCAGGCATTTATTTCATTCGAAAATCAAATAAATGGTCATTATCTACCTGGGCGGCAGGTTGCCTTTGCGTGTGAACGGTGAAATGATTACAGGGCGGAGCGCAGTGCAGCAGCTATACCAATGAAAGCGTTTTGGTCATGCCACAAGGTTCTTTTGTACATTTCTTTGGCCTCCCAGGTAACCTTATTGTTCGGAAGCCCCACTCTATTCAAACAACAATTGCCGAAAAAAATCTTTTTGTCTGTGACTTCGGTATGTCCGAGTGTCCAAACATGTAGTTCACGAGTGAGACATACATGTACATATACTGTAAGTAGCTTTATAGTCGCCCTTTATAATGGAAATGTAATTGGGTGTTATACCTTAAGTTGGAAAAAAAGGGACATCAAACGAAGTACGCTAGCTGCATTAATTATTTGTGGTTGCTTTAAAATCTAACTTATTATTTGCGGAAAGCTTCAATACAATGTATGAAAGTTAAATACTAGCTACGAAAGTAATTCCGGAGGGAGGTCAGACTTGTTTGATACTAAAATAAATAACTGAAATTTTAAGTTATGAAAAAAAAATTATTTAACTAAGGCCAAGGGACTTTGTGAAAATTTTCGGCGATAACTTCAAAACGCGATGCACAATTCTACATCTCAGAAAAAAATAGATACGAGTACACATACAGCTTGTGTTGTAATAAATTCACAAATCTAATAAAATAATTCATCCAAAAGACATTTTAGAGAAAAAAAAATAAAAAATCTACTACCAGCTCACTCTCACACACTATAAAAAAATACAAGTCTTTAATTAAGACAATTTGTTGTAGACAAAATCAAGACTTTTAAAACGTCTTATTTTTGTTGACATTCAAGACAT
>JAQGCC010003409.1:0-15450 GCA_034698905.1 Xestoiulus laeticollis
CAGTGGAATAAAGACGGTAACCATGGAAACAGTGGAACAGGATTTTGTTTCCATAGCAACCGTGGAATCAAGCTGAAGTATGGTAGCCATAGCAACAGTGGAATAAAGACGGTAACCATGGAAACAGTGGAATAAAGACGGTAACCATGGAAACAGTAAAAATAAAGACAGTAACCATGGAAACAGTGGAATAAAGACGGTAACCATGGAAACAGTGAAATAAATATGGTAACCATGGAAACAATGTAAAAGGATTTTGTAGCCATGGCAACAGTGGAATAAGGACGGTAACCATGGAAACAGTGGAATAAAGGCGGTAACCATGGAAACAGTGGAATAAAGGCGGTAACCATGGAAACAGTGGAATAAAGACGGTAACCATGGAAACAATGGAACAGGATTTTGTTACTATAGCAAGCGTGAAATCAAGCTGAAGTATGGTAGCCATGGCAACAGTGGAATTAAGCCATATCAACAGTGGAGTAAAGACAGTAACCATGGAAACAGTGGAATAAAAACGGTAACCATGGAAACAGCGGAACAGGATTTTGTTTCCATAGCAACTGTGGAATCAAGCTGAAATATGGTATCCATGGCAACAGTGGAATTAAGCCATCTAAACCATGGAGCAAAAGTGGCAACAGTGGAATTAAACCACAGAACCAAAGATGGTAACCATGGCAACAGTAGAAAAATAAGATGGCAGCCTCCACGACTAGTTCAATTTTTATCGAATTTTGCTGTTTTTGAACTTCGACCTTCAGAAGAGAGTGTCTTTAAACCTCGATCGTCCATGAACTTCCCTCCCAAGTCCTTTAAAAGCCGTCCATGATCCATGAACATCTCCAAAAGAAAAAAAAAACCCTAAGTAAAAAAACCAAACCAAGAAAGATGTCTTCCGGTTGTTGTCCCTGATGAACACAAGTCTTATTAATAGCAATTCCCGAATCTTCTTCAGGCATCGTCCAATGACAGAGTGCCAACCTAAATAAGGTTGGAATCCGTGGGAAGGTGGGCTTGGAAACCAACCAACCCACCATCATTTCATTTTTAACCAACTTTAGTCTTTGGATCTTACTGCAGCTTCTTTTCTGTTCATCCAAAACCATTACAGGTAGGAAATGCAGTACATATCATCTTTTTCAACTTCATTTACACCTAGCTGCCTTTTGGATTACGTTCATCAAGTTTAAACCGGTTCTGTGAACAAAACAGTGAAAAAAAGGGGGCGAAAACTAGCCTTTTTCACTCAATTTTTAATGCAATCGGGTTTCCATGGCGACGTGGAACGATATGACGTCACCGATGGAACGCGCCGCACGGGCTTGCGTGCATGGCTTCGCACGAGATGACGTCACCTTAGCAACCGTGGAACGGCATTTTTAGCCCATAGCAACATCGGAATTAAGATATATATAGCCAACGTGGAACCAAAGATGGTAACCATGGCAACGGTGGAACGCGTTTAGAACCGCGGAATAGGATTGTGTTTCCATAGCAACCTTAGAATTAAACCATAGCAACCACGAAACGAAAGATGGTAGCCATGGCAACCGTGAAACGATACGATGTCACCTAAGTAGCAGTGAAAAAAGATTTTTATTCCATAGCAAAATTGGAATGAGTTTGAAGCCATTTCAACCGTGGAACTAAGATGGTAGCCATGGCAACTGTGGAACGAAAGATGGTTGCCATGGCGACAGTGTATTGAGTTTGAAACCATGGCGACCGTGGAACATGATTTTGTTAACATAGCAACCGTGGAATTAAGCCATAGCAACCACGAACGAAGGATGGTAACCATGGCAACAATGGAATGCGTTTGAAACCATGGCAACCGTGGAACATGATTTTGTTAACATAGCAACCATGGAATTAAGCCATAGCAACCATGGAACGAAAGTTGGTAACCATGGCAACAGTGGAATAAAGATGGTAACCATGGCAACAGTCGAATGCGTTTGAAACCATGGCGACCGTGGAACATGATTTTGTTAACATAGCAACCGTGGAATTAAGCCATAGCAACCATGGAACGTAAGTTGGTAACCATAGCAATGGTAACTGCATTGGAATTATGCCATAGCAACCATAGAACCAAAGATGGTAACCATGGCAACAGTAGAACAAGAACAAAAATAAGATTGCAGCCTGCACGAATAGTTCAATTTTTACCGAATTTCGCTTGTTTTTTCGAACTTTGACCTTAAGAAGAGACTGTCTTTATAAGGACAGTCTTCAGGATGCATCTGACATAAGACAGCCCTGCACTGTCTTCCATCCACAGCATCTTAGCCACTGTCTTCCATCCACAGCATCTTAGCCACTGTCCTTCTATGCATAGCCTTCAAGACATGACAATGATGTTGCTGTCTTTGACACTGACCTTAGTTTCTGTCTTCAGTTGGCAACAGCATCCATGTGTATATCCTAACTAAGCATGACATGACATACAGCTAGGGTGGAGTTGCCGAAAGCAGGCTTAATTAGGGTGTGGTCCAATGCCAAAAGCAGTACATGAATCACTGTCTTGACAAAGGGGCGTGGTCTTAATCTCCAGAACCTCTCATTTGGGAAGCTGAGACTTGTAATAGAGCCTTTTTTTTCCGTTGCAGGTCAAAGGGCACAATGGCCTTCAACAAGAACGCGAAGAACGAGGGCACTTGCAGCATCAATTTCATCAAGTATGTCCTCTTCATCTTCAACTTTGTCTTCCTGGTAAGTCTTTTAATTGTTTAGGGTCCTAATCAGAAATTCCTCTGATGAGAAACGGTGTCACAGATGTAATTTGTCATCTGGTGGTAGGAATGTTAATTTGTAGAGGTTTGTTTTCACAATCTGTTCCACTTCAAAGTCATTTTCGGAGGCCATTTTGTACTACATGTACGTTCTATTTTTAAAAACATAAAACACGATGTGGAGAAATGCCAAAAATCAACTCGCTCCAAATTGAGCATGTGAAAAGCTTTTCTGCTTTTCTGCTTTTCTGCATCTAGGTCAACAGCAGTCCAAAATCCAATTTTTTTAAAAGGATTCAGACCCTCAAATAACAAATTCAATCATGGTCTCATAACAATGCTGAAGATGTCAGAAGTTATAAGTTGTCGGAATTGTCAGTAACTGATAAATGTCAGAAGTTGTTAAATGATAGGAATTATAAAGTGTTAGAAATTGGTTTTAGTTGTCAGACTATGTCAGAAAGCTGAGTCTATTGTCTTATGGCAATGCTGAAGATGTCATGCAGTTGTCAGAATTGTCAGTAAATGTCAGAAGCGATAGGAATTATAAGATGTTAGAAACTGGTTTATGTTGACAAAACATGTCAGATGTTGGGAGATGTCATGAGTTATCAGAAGATATTAGAAAATGCCAAAGAGGTTGTCAGAAATTGTTTGAAGATGTCAGAAAACAAGCCTATGATATTATGACAATTCTGAATTTGTCAGAAGTTGTCAGTAACTGATATAAGATGTCAGAAATCTAGAGTTCCTAGAAGTTGTTTGAAGATCTCACAAGTTTTGAAATGTCAGAAGATGCTGCTTGAGTTGTCAGAACATGTTAGTGACTGATAGATGCCAGAAATTGTTATAAGATGTCATAATGTCAGACGTTGGGAGATGTCAGAAAGTTGAGTCTATGGTCTTATTGCAATGCTGAAGTTGACATAACTGATAGAAGATGGCATGCAGAAGTTGTCATTAACTGATAAAAGATGTCATAAAACAAGTCTATGCTATGATATTATGGCAATGCTAAATTTGACAGAAGTTGTCATTAACTTATCTAAGATGTCAGAAAGTTGAGTATATGGTCTTATGGCAATGCTGAAGTTGTCGTTAACCGAAAGAAGATGTCAGAAATCTAGAGTTCCTAGAAGTTGTTTGAAGTTGTCAGAAATTTTAAGATGTCAGAAGATGATACTAGAGTTGTCAGAACATGTTAGTGACTAATAGTAGATGCCAGAAAATGTTATAAGATATCATAATGTCAGACGTTGGGAGATGTCACAAAGTTGAGTCTATGCTCTTATTGCAATGCTTAAGTTGTCAGTTACTGATAAAGATGTCAGAAAATGCTGAATTTGTCAGAAAGTTGAGTCTATGGTCTTATTGCAATGCTGAAGTTGTCATTAACTGAAATAAGATGTCAGATATTGGGTTTCTTGTCCAAAATCATCCATCACAATTATTCAAGTTGTCATTAACTGATATAAGATGTCAGAAAGTTGATTTTATGGTCTTATGGCAATGCTGAAGTTGTCATTAACTGATAGAAGATGCCAGCAATCTAGAGTTCCTAGAAGTTGTTTGAATATGTCATAAGTTTTCAAACGTCAGAAGATGCTGCTGCTTGAGTTGTCAGAAGTTGTCATTAACTGATATAAGATGTCAGAAAGTTGATTTTATGGTCTTATTGCAATGCTGAAGTTGTCAATAACTGATAGAAGATGCCAGCAATCTAGAGTTCCTAGAAGTTGTTTGAAGATGTCAAAAGTTTTCAAATGTCAGAAGATGCTGCTTGAGTTGTCAGAAGTTGTCATTAACCGATATAAGATGTCAGAAGCTGTCAGCTATTGTCAAAAATCAGCCATCGACTTATGAGATGTCTCGTTTCTTACAGTTGGCCGGCTGCGTTGTCCTCGGCATCGGTCTTTGGACCATCATCGCTAAGCACCAGTTCGTGAGCCTGCTGAGTTCCGGAACGTACGCCTCGATCGCCTATCTTCTAATAGTGTCCGGGGCCATGGTCCTTCTGGTCAGCGTCATCGGATGCGTCGGTGTCTGGAAGGAGGACAGATGCGCCCTTCTCATCGTAAGTGACCTTTTGGCACTTGACTTTTTCACTTGACCTTTTGTAACCCAACTGTCTCGCGCTTGCAGTACACCTTCATGTTGCTCCTCATCTTCCTGATGGAGGCAGTGTCTGGAATACTGGCTTACGTCTACGCCGATAAGGTAACGGACGCAAAAGATTCCTAAGATTCTGACGGAGATTCTAACGGAGATTCTTTTTGCTGACAGTTAAGGACCGAGTTAGAAGCCAACCTGAACAGCACTTTCCTCAACAGTTACATGTTAGACGAGGCTATTACGAGAGACATCGACAGGCTGCAGAGAGAGGTAAAGACAGTGAACGAGACAGTGTCTTGTACACTGTCTTGTAAACTGTCTAGCGAAAAAATGACTGTTTTGCGTGCTCTGTTTTAGTACAAGTGCTGTGGCGCTAGCGATCCGGAAGACTGGCAGTACAGTCTTTGGTTGAAGCACAATCCAAAGGTCAGGAACACGGTGCCAGACAGTTGCTGCAGGACAGAGAGCGTACAGTGCGGCATCAGTAAACACCCATCGAACATCAACGGAAAAGTGAGTTTGACTGTCTTTGGTTCTTAGCCTTTAAAGGAAAACTGTCTTCGTCCTTATCCCATACAAGACATTGTCTTTGGTTTTTAGCACAGATTGTCTTTGGCCCTTATCCTTTACGAGACACTGCTTTTAAATCCTTAGCCTTAACAATAGCGTTTTTTAAATTCTTAGACTTTACAAGACAGTATTTGGGTCTTAGCCTTTATGAGACACTGTCTTTGAACCTTTTCTTTATTAGGCACTGTCTATGGTCCTTAGCATTTACAAGACACTGTTTTAAATCCTTAAAATTTGGCTGTTTGGTTAGTATGGTTTACGAGGCATTGTCTTCAAACCTTAGAGGGAATGTCTTTGGTTTTTAGTAGTAACTGTCTTTGGCTCTTAGACACTGTCTTTAACTCAAGAACTTTAACGATACAGTTCTTGGTCCTTACCAAGAACTGTCTTTGGCCCTTAGACTTTACGAGACAATGTCTTTGCTCCATAGCAAGGACTGTCTTTAATCCTTACCCTTAATGAGAAACTGTCTTCAAACCTTAGCAGGGATTGTCTGTGGATTTTAATAGTAACAGCCTTTGGCCATTAGACTTTACTTGACACTGTCTTTGGCTCATAAACTTTACGAGACAGTCTTTGGCTCTTATTCCTTAGGAGACACTGTCTTTGGTAATTATACTTCACGAGACACTGTCTTTGATCCTTAAACATTATAATTACAGCGAGTTCCTTACAGTTAACGAAACACTGTCTTTAATCCACCGACTTTATAAGATACTGTCCTATTCCTTATACTTTACGAGACACTGTCTTGTTCCTTATACTTTACGAGACACTGCCCTTTGACCTTAGCACAGACTAACTTCGATCCGTAGCTATAAGAATAACTGTCTTCGTCACTTCCTCAAAGTCTCCGAGTCCCTAGAACGAGACAGTGTGATGATCTCACTTCATGACACTTCTCCCAATTCCCGTTTCGCTTCCGTTGCGTCAAGTCCCTCGTGGTTCCGTTAATGATTCCGTTGCGCAGGCGTTACGCCCCGCATGACTAACTGCCGTTTACCCGAAACGCACGCAACTCAATTATCTAATAACTATAAATTACGGAGTTTTGCTGGAATTAGGGCGTGGGACACAAAAGCTAAACAAACGCAGCTCTCTTGACCGCTTTTTACGTCGATTCCAGGGCTGCGTCACCAAGTTGGAAGTCCAGCTGAAGGAACACTTGATCATCCTCGGAGCGGTCGGATTGGGAATATGCGTGGTTCAGGTGAGCAGCAGTTCATCGGCAATCATATTTGTTTGCGCCAGTCATTTTTGTTTGCGGCAGTCATTTTTGTTTGCATCAGCCATTTTTGTTTGAGTCAGTCATTTTTGTTAGTGTCAGTCATTTTTGTTTGCATCAGTCATTTTTGTTAGTGCCAGTCATTTTTGTTTGCGGCAGTTGTTTTTTTTTGAGTCAGTCATTTTTGTTAGCATCAGTCATTTTTGTTAGCGCCAGTCATTTTTGTTAACATTAGTCATTTTTGTTTGCATCAGTTGTTTTTGTTTGAGTCAGTCATTTTTGTTTGAGTCAATCATTTTTGTTTGCATCAGTCATTTTTTTTAGCGCCAGTCATTTTTGTTTGCGGCAGTTGTTCTTGTTTTTGTTTGAGTCAGTCATTTTTGTTTGCGCCAGTCGTTTTTGTTAACATTTGTCATTTTTGTTTGCGGCAGTTATTTTTGTTTGAGTCAGTCATTTTTGCTTGCATCAGTCATTTTTGTTGGCATTAGTGATTGTTGTTTGAGTCAGTGTTTTTTGTTTGAGTCAGTCATTTTTGTTGGCGCACCAGTTATTTTTGTTAGCTTTAGTCATTTTTGTTAACATTAGTCATTTTTGTTTGCACCAGTCATTTTTGTTAGCGCGCCAGTTATTTTTGTTAGCTTTAGTCATTTTTGTATGAGTCAGTAATTTTTGTTTGAGTTAGTCATTTTTGGTTGCGTCAGTCATTTTTAATTGCGCCAGTCATGTTTATTTGCATCAGTCATATTTGTTTGCAGCAGTCATATTTATTTGCGTCAGTCATATTTTTTTGCGTCAGTCATTTTTGTTTGTCAGACATTTTTGTTTGCATCAGTCATTTTTGTTTGCGTCATTCATAATTGTTTTCGTCAGTCATTTTTGTTTGTGTCAGACATTTTTGTTTGAGTCAGTCATTTTTGTTTGCAGTCATATTTGTTTGCGTCAGTCAATCTTTTTCATTCCGTTGCAGATCTTCGGCTTGATCCTGTCGTGTTGCCTTTACGTCAAGCTGAAAGACTACGAGGAAAGATACGCCTACTAGAATCCAGGACGATTCACCATCCTGTAAGTCCCTGAAATTCCTGGATCGAAGATTCGGGATCAGGGACGAATCGAAAATGTAATCCTGTGAATTCGGTGCGACGATTTGAAGCGTGACAATGAAAATCCGGGAACAGAATGATCCTGGAAATACCCAAACACTGCCACAATATCTGGATGCAGAAAGATTCTGGATCAGGAAAGAATCAAGTTTTATCCTGGATTCCCGAAGCCTATAAGTTATTGGATCAGTGCAACAAATCGAAATGCGACCCATCCCGGAAATTTTGATCCCGGATTACTAAAGTGCTCTCAGATGCAGGAAGATTCTGGATCAGTGACGAGAAATGTTTCATCCTTTATCCCTGAAATTCCTTTATCCTGTAAATTCCCATGCTAAAACCCTTAAATTCCTTTACCCTGGAATTTCGCATCATAGATCCCTGAAATTTAATCCTGTAAATTTTTATCCTATATCCGAAAAATTTCTTTTTCCTGTAAATTCCCGTAAGTTTCCTAGCCCAAAAATTCCCATCCTACAGTTATGAAATTTCTTTATCCTGTAAATTTTGTTAGCTGATAAATTCCCATCCTAGATCCCTTAAAATTCCTTTATCCTGTAAATTCCCATCATATATCCATGAAAAAATTCTGCAATTTCCACGGTAGATCCCTTAAATTCATCTATCCTGTAAATTACAATCATATATTCCTGAAATTTCTTTATCCTGTGAATTCCAATCCTAGTTTCCTGAAATTCCTTTATCCTGTAAAGTCTCATATTAGATCCCTGAAATTTCATAGCATGTAAATTCTTACCCTAGATCCCTGAAACCCCTTTATCCTGTGAATTCTTATCCTAGATTCCTGAAATCTTTTTATCCTGTAAATTCCCACATTATACCCCTGAAATCCCTTTATTCTGTAAATTTCCATCCTAGATCCCTGAAATTTCATAGCATGTAAACTCTTACCCTAGATCCCTGAAATCCATTTATCCTGTAAATTCTTATCCTAGATCCCTGAAATCTTTTTATCCTGTAAATTCCCACATTATACCCCTGAAATTCCTTTATCCTGTAAAGTCCCATCCTCGATCCCTGAAATTCCTTTATCCTGTAAATTCCCATGGTAGATCCCTGAAATTTCATAGCATGTAAATTCTTACCCTAGATCCCTGAAATCCCTTTATCCTGTAAATTTCCATCCTAGATCCCTGAAATTCCTACATCCCGAAAGTTAACATCCCGGAAATTTCTGGATCGTCGCAACAAAAGAAACATGGATCATCCGGAAAGTTCCCGGATCAAGATAGAAGCAAACATCAACTAACTGTCGTTACCGACTGTGTGCAAAGTGACATTTTTCCACGGGAATAAGAATCCGGGATTATCGTTCCGGAATCCCGTTTTTCGAACGGTTGTAGAATAGAATCCCGGATGACATCCTGGAATATAAATTTCTACTTTTCTATAGCAGAGTTAATTTTGCGAACGTGTCGAAGTTTGTAATTGCCGCTTCGGGGAATAACGGACGAAAGGCAGATTTAATCGGTCGTTAAAACATAACGATGTATTTCTTAAATGCCGTACTTAACGGCCCGTTAAACTTAACGTTAACGAGACTTAAAACAGTGACTTTAATGAGACTTTAACACTTAGCGAAAGTTCGTTCTTCCTCGATTAAGCAAAAAAAAAACCGTTCGTTAAACTTTATCGCTAGTTAACGCGAGTTACCTGAACGTGTACAGAAATGTCTTCCCTCGCTTAATCCCTCGTTAACTTTAGTCGTTAGTTTGTGTTAACGAACAAAAGTTGCCAAAAGACATCGTTTTCTGCCGTTTACATTTAACGAGACTTTAATCGAGGTTTGTATCGGTCCATTAAGACTTAACGAGCAATTATTAATTGTTATTTATAATAAATAATCAGATGGTTTATAATGTTTATAAAGCGATTCGAAGCACATTATTTACAAGTATTTAAAAAGTTACTTGGAGTTCTTGAAGGTCCTTGAAAGTTCTTGAAGTCCTTAAAAGTCCTTGAGATCCTTAAAAGTTCTTGAGGTCCTTTAAGTTCTTGAGATCCTTAAAAGTTCTTGAGGTCCTTTAAAGTCCTTGAGGTCCTTTAAAGTTCTTGAGGTTCTTTAAAGTCCTTGAGATCCTTTAAAGTTTTTGAGATTCTTTAAAGTCCTTGAAAGTTCTTGAGGTCCTTTAAAGTCCTTGATATCCTTTAAAGTCCTTGAGGTCTTTAAAAGTCCTTGAGATCCTTTAAAGTAATTGAGGTCCTTTAAAGTTATTGAAGATCTTGAAGTCCTTGAATTTTTTTTGGAAACCTCCTTGAAAGTCCTTGGATTTCGTAAACAACGTAGTCGCGGTATAGTGGCAAGCATAACCGCCCGTTGAATGTGGTTCCTTCAAGAGGCAGTTAGGACCGCATTAGGACCGCTTCCTTTCTTAGCATCCGCGGTTAGCGACCGCAAGAAGTTCTTAAGGAGGTCTCGTTGCGGTAAGAAGGCGAGGAGCAACCACGCGGAGATAACCGCGAGACAGCGGCAAAGGTTGACGTTCTTCCACACGCGGATATCGGCCTCCCGTTCGTCCTGCGGAAAAATGAAAACCACTTTAGTCCACAAACAGGCTAGCGGATCGTGCGGTTTTATCTGATGTGGAAAAAATGCGGTTGTACCTCATTTGCGGTTAACGTTGAATTGCGGGCGTAAAGGGAAAGGGCATCGTCTTTATCCGCGATGCTCAAGCTCAAGATCAGCGCCACCAAGTAGAGGACTAAAGCCGCGGTGCCGGATCCGATGTGGCGAAACTGCTTCAGAGAACCGCATTCGCCACCGATGTCGATGCTGAAACGACAACCACGAAGATGCGACAATCCGTTGCGGTTTTGTGGGGAAATGGAATCAAAGACGATGTCGGCGGTGCTGCCACATCCGCCAATCGTGGCTTCTGAAGAAATGTACATCTTCAAGACGCGGTTATCGGAGAAACCACATCCTCAAGTCGCGACTCTTAAGAAGACCACATCCTCAACATGCGGCTATCAAGATAACCGCAATCTCAAGACGCGGCTCACAGAAAACCGCATTTTAAAGTCGTCGTTCACGGAAAGCAGCATCCTCAAGTCGGGGCTCTCGAGATAACCGCATCCTCAAGATGTGGTTCTCGAAAGACCGCATCCTCAAGATGTGGTTCTCAAAAGACCGCATTTTTAAGATGCGGATATCGAGAGGATCGCATTCTACAGCCGTGGCTCTCAAAAGACCGCATCCTCAAGACGTAATTCTCGAAAGATCAGTCTTAAGATGTGGTTATCGGAAGACCGCATCCTAAAGACGCGGTTCCTGGAAAACCGCATCCTCAAGATGAGATTCTCAGAAGACCGCATTCTGAAGACGTGGCTCTCAAAAGACCGCATCCTGAAGTTGTGGTTCACTGAAAACCGAATCCTAAAGACACGGATCTTGTAAAACCGCATCCTCAAGACGTGATTCCCGAAATAACCGCATCCTCAAGACGTGGTTCTTGGAAGACCGCATTCTCAAGATGCGGCTATCGAGAAGAGCCACATTCTACGGACGTGGCTCTCAAAAGACTACATCCTCAAGACACGGTTCTAGGAAAAGGCACCACCGTCGGCATCGCTTCGTGGTAAGAAATGCCGCACCTTCCCATCAGCGCCACGATACAAATTGCGGTTAAAGCATAGAAAAGGGCCTGAACCGCGGATGCGAAGCACGAATAGTGTACGAGGAAGTCCAAGGTGTGGAATCGAGGAGGCCCTAAGCCGTAAACCTGAAAAGGCCCGCGGTTAAAATGAGATTTTCCACATTTTCCACGTCTTGGAATCAGGAAAGCTCACCATAACACATTGCCAGAGTGCGAATCCGGCCAGCAGTCCGTGGCAACATCGTGCCACCTTGCCAACCACGGAACGTAGCCGCAAGCCATATTCGGGCGCGGAAGGAGGTTCCCTAACCGCATTCTCCGCGGTTGAAGAACCGCCTGAGGAAGCCATAAGCTTCTGCTTGTCCATGGCTTTGAAAGCACCTAACGTAACCGCATTTTTTTAATAAAAAATATGACTTTTGCGGACAACCACATGCGGAAATTTTAACCGCACCTCTAGATTCCACGAAAAGCTTTCCAGTCGGCGGCGCGTGGATGCTTGTGTGCCACACGTGAGCCGCAGCTGCCGCGGCACTCGGCACGAAGCCGTCGACTTCCACGATGTCGTCTCGCAGATGAGCCACGTCTCGCAAGATGGTGTGCGGATGAAGAGACGGCTCATCATCCTGCGGCATGCGGAAAACGGTAGCGGTTAAAATTGGGATAAACCACATTGGGTAAAACGGCTGCGGTTAAAAATATGGAAAACCGCATCAGTTAAAAATAGGGAAAACCGCATCAGTTAAAAATAGGGAAAACCGCATCAGTTAAAAATAGGGAAAACCGCATCGGTTAAAAACTGGGTTAAGCCACGTTGGTTAAAACGGCTGCGGTTAAAAATAGGGATAAACCACGTTGGTTAAAATGGCTGCGGTTAAAAATAGGGATAAACCACGTTGGTTAAAATTGGGACAAAACCAAATCATATAAAATGCAGCGGTTAAAAAATTGGGATAAACCACATCGGTTAAAACAGCTGCGGTAAAAACTTGGGATAAACCACATCGGTTAAAAACTGGGTTAAGCCATGTTAGTTAAAACTGTAGCGGTTATGAACTTTAAAAATGGCTGCGGTTAAAAATTGGGATAAACCACAGCAGTTAAAAATTGAAATAAACCACGTTGGTTAAAACGGTAGCGGTTAAGAACTGGGATAAACCACATCAGATTAAAATTGGATTAAACCACATCGAGTAAACCACATCAGTTAAAACAGCTGCGGTTAAAAATTGGAATAAACCACATAGGGTAAAACGGCTGCGGTTAAAAATTGCGATAAACCACATCGGTTAAAAACTGGGTTAAGCCACGTTAGTTAAAACGGCTGCGGTTAAAAATTGGGATAAATCACATCTGTTAAAACGGTGGCGGTTAAAAATAGGGATAAACCACGTTGGTTAAAATGGCTGCGGTTAAAAATAGGGAAAACTGCATCGGTTAAAAACTGGGTTAAACCACGTTGGGTAAAATGGCTGCGGTTAAAAATAGGGATAAACCACGTTGGTTAAAATTGGGACAAAACCACATCAAATAAAATGCAGCGGTTAAAAAATTGGGATAAACCACATCGGTTAAAACAGCTGCGGTAAAAACTTGGGATAAACCACATAGGGTAAAACGGCTGCGGTTAAAAATTGCGATAAACCACATCAGTTAAAAACTGGGTTAAGCCACATTAGTTATAACGGTAGCGGTTATGAACTTAAAACAGCTGCGGTTAAAAATTGGAATAAACCACATAGGGTAAAACGGCTGCGGTTATAAAATTGTGATAAACCACATCGGTTAAAAACTGGGTTAAGCCACGTTAGTTAAAACAGTGGCGGTTAAAAATTGGGATAAATCACATCTGTTAAAACGGTGGCGGTTAAAAACTGGGTTAAACCACATTGGTTAAAAATTGGAATAAACCACGTTGGTTAAAACGGCTGCGGTTAAAAACTGGGATAAACCACATTAGATAAAAATTGGATTAAACCACATAGAGTAAACCAGCTGCGGTTATAAATCGGAATAAACCACATCGGCTAAAAATTGGGATAAACCACAGCGGCTAAAACGGCAGTTTAAACCACATATGTTAAAACAGCTGCGGTTAAAAATAGGGATAAACCATGTTGGTTAAAACAATAGCTGTTAAAAACTGGGTTAAACCAGCTGTGGTTAAAAATTGGAATAAACCACATCTGTTAAAATGGCTGCGGTTAAAAACTGGGTTAAGCCACGTTGGTTAAAACGGCACTGGTTAAAAATTGGATTAAGCCACATCGAGTAAACCAGCTGTGGTTAAAAATTGGAACAAACCACATCGGTTAAAACTGCAGCGGCTAAAACTGGGACAAAACCTCATCGACTAAAAAGGCAGCGGTTAAGAACTGGGTTAAACCACGTCGATTAAAACGGCTGCGGTTAAAAATTGGGATAATGCGGATAATAGCGGTTAACGCGGGAATAACCTGTGCGGTCTTCTTCCGCTTCTTCTTCTTTCTTTTCTTAGGAACCGCTGCGCCGATCTCCTCCGAACCATCCTGATTTAATAATTTAAGAAAGATTTATCAGATTTTCTCCGCGGACTTGCGGTTAAAACCACTGCGGTTAAACCGCAAGATTACTGTCCGTTTTTATTGGAAAAATATTTGAAAAATCACCTTTTTATCGGCATTGATCCGGCTTTCTGCGGCTGATGTCGAAGCTAATTCCGGCAGTGGTTCTTGGTCAGCCGCTGACCGTTCCGCGCCGCTGTCTACCAAATTAAACCCGATAAGTTAGATATTAATCAAATTAAGCCGAAGTAAGTCGTAAATACAACCTGCTCTCGATATAACGAACAGAGTGACCGGTCAGGACCAAAATGCTGCATGTACATGTGGCATTTGAGGTAGCCTATGAACTGCTTGGTGGCATAAGTTATGCCGCATAACAAGCCACGAAAGCCGCCCAGGAAAGGAAAAAATGTGTAAAAACATAACTCTCTCTATAACGAACGCTTGATATTAAGAATGAATGATCCATTCCCTTTGGTGTTCGTTATATCGAGAGCAGACTGTATAGCATATCGTGTTCCCATAGATTTTACACATTGTAGGATCATTTTCCCTGAAATAATACTCGTTTTAAAAGCCAATTTTTCAAGCATGACTTTCTGACAACTACGTACTTGAATATTTGTATTGAATTTCCCTGACTTTTACAAAAATAAAGCACTTTTTCATGGTAGCTAGGCAACCGAATCCAAACAAACTCTTATTACATAATGCAAATAATTGAGTTAGGCTTAACTTGCCGTTCGCATTTTCTTCTTCTGCTGCTTGTTTTTTCTCCATTTGTCGCTTTCTTCTCGATTTGCTGGGTCTTTTCATCTCATCCTCTTTGTTTTCATTCATTTCGTAGCGAAAAAAACCAAACTTTTACACGAAAAACACAAGAAAACAAGCGAAAATTAAAATGAAAAAAAATGGAACCTTCGTTTTATTACATAACGAGACAGTGGCTGAAGCGCCTTTAAAAACATATGACGTAATCCTAACTAGACATCACACATAATGTAATTTAGCTAAAGCGCCGTAATGACAAAAAATCCTAACCTTGTAATTTTAGCCTATAAGCTGGAATTGAATTTGCCGAACGGGCATTTGCACAGAATTGCCAATTCCGAACCCAGTTTGGACACTAGTGGATAGAAAGAAAAAATCTATCATTGCCGAACAAATATATAAAAAAAGAAAAGAAAATATACTTGCCGAACATTATGCTTGAAAGATTCTTAAATGCCGAACTATAGTCCTTTTCGTACTACAGCGAAAAGTTAAGTTAGAAACTTATTTCCGAACACAAAAAACGCGGGAAATTCAAGATTTTACGTCAATTTGATAATTGAAAGATTAAATTTAGGCTTATAAGCTTGAATTACATTTGCCGAACGGACATTTGCAAAGAAATATCAATTCCGAACGCATTTTAGACACTAGTGGTGAGAAGGAAAAAAAATCTATCATTGTCGAACAGAATTACTATAGTGTCTAGAAGAGGTAGTGTGTTTTCCGTGGCGAAAACATGTCTCCAAAAAGGATGCCCCTCTAGGTGGCGCT
>JAQGCC010003410.1:0-15449 GCA_034698905.1 Xestoiulus laeticollis
CAAAGATAAAGGCAGAAAAGATAAAGGTCATTTAGTGCTAAATGGCCTTTAACTCTATAGTCTGTCCGTAGTATAAGCCTGTGAAAACGCACATTCATATTTTTCTATATATTGTTCACATTTATCTTTATAGTATTTTAAAAGCTTCCACCATGCATGTTTTAACGTAAAAAATATTTGCGCCGGAAAGTTAAATTCTCTTGAGCTTTTAATCTAACCCAATAACAAAAACCTCGAAGAAATCAGTTTAATGCGTTTCAGTGTTGGTTTTTTGAAAGCACTATATAGACAACAATTTGAAGGTATAGGCTGAGGTGGAATCAAAGCCACTAAAGGGAATTTGCTGAATAAGGTTTAAAAAAATTAAAATAGATTTCAGAGGAACATATAAGGTAATATGTTTTGAATACAGCTATACAGAGGACAACAAAAATTAAACATTTGCACATGTGGATGTTTCCACTAAATAGCAAAATATTGTATAATTAATGGTCCTCTTCATTTTTTATACAGTATAAACGTATGCATTATAGAAAGTTATGCAAATTTTATAAAACTTTACACTCTAAAAAATTGATCATAAAACCCAGGGACAAGAAACATTTATACGATTTATCTCTCATCTACACTGAATTACCATATTGACAATCTATAGATGATAACGACACATTTCATCCTCCACCCTATCTAGTTTCCCTCTATCAAATAATACGATTTAACGTTTTACTAAAATTCAACATTAATTCGTTTAGAAAATTCTGCACATAAGCCTTTGCCATATATAGCCTCAGGCTTCACTCATAGAATCGAATTTTTGAAATGCAATCGCTGCAAAAGTGCAGGCGTAATGATGAATTAGGTTACAACTGCACAATGGAAAAAAGCGCGGCTATGATTAATATTATTTCAGCATTGGCATAACCATAAATTCCGCATTAAGAATCATGGCCCTTCATCACCACCGTGCCATTAAGCAAAGGCGACCATTTGTAATTGTCAATTACAAATGGCCGAAAGTTGTAACCTTCCTCAATTAACGCCATTAAGCAGATCGAGGGTACAACTGAACCCGGATTGATGTCTTGCCCGAGGGGTATAAGAGCAAAACAAAATGGCGACTGACCAGCCGACATGTTTTACGACATTATCGGAATATATCCTCCCCACAAACTCCATCCCTACACACGCAAAGGGGAGCATATACAGGAGGCCATTTTAATTTCCGTTACAACCCCAACAACCCTACCCAAGTCCTGCCACCAGCGCCATTTTGGGCCCCTGCTGGCAATTATATCTTTTTTGTTCTCCTCCCTTCCGCGACACGTGTACGAGCCCAGGGACAAGACTCACCCCTCCTTGTCAGCGTGCCAGAATAGCCCCTTGCCTTTCGGATCCCGAGCTATTTAATTCGGTTTCGCACTTTTATTATTTTTTGCACGAATCAACCTTATTGCCAATTAGGAAAGTGAGAGGAGACCGTTCGATCAATTCAACACCATCGCGTATGTTTCAGCAGCATTGGCCATAAGTTTCGAGAACGTTTCAAACGGGTGTAATGGTGGTCAAGGCTGGCATCTGAAGATACTTATATATATATATATATGAACAACAATTGGCGAAAATAAAGGAAAAGAACGAAATTGACACAAAAAGATATGGCGAAGCTGTGAATGCTCCCAGATGAGTCCAGAGACGGAGAACCATCGTTTCCTTTCATCTTACGCTCGTTCTCATTCAGAACCACCTCTGGTCAGTAAGATGAATGTTTCTGAAAAAAAAATATAGCTTATACCGTATGCCGATAACATACTACTTTAGGGAAATATAGGGAGGAGAGAGAGTGGCCTGGGGAAGAAAAATGAGATTTTTCCCTCCATCGAGGAACAAATAAATGAAGGAAGGCCTGAGGAATATGACCTAGGCCACCCTGCATATACTGACTCCTTCCATACATTCATTAATGCCCCCCAGAAAAATCCCAACCCCTGATTCATCGCCTTTGCACGTCCAGATGGTGGCTGCTTAAGCCAGAATTTCCCCTCCAAGGTAGGAAGTAATTTATACAGACGCCTACTGGTGACATTTTACATATGCTAATAACCATTAAAGAACGCATACGATGCTGATTCAAATCAAGGCAATGGATGGGGAGATTCCAGCCACAAGACTCGTGAGAATGCAATAGATGGGGAGGACGAAGCAAGATGGTGCATAAATGTCTAATAGAAGAGAATAACGGCTTAATTAATTAAGCAAATTTCAAAGAGTTGGCCACTTCCTTGTTCATATATAACGGACAAAGACCTATCCCATGGCTAGCCATGGTCTATTCATGGCATAAATAATCACTTTACGAGACCGCTGTACCTTGACGTCTATAATTGAGGTACGTATTTACAACTCCTTTGGCCAATTGTACGCAAGTTTTCGCCATGCATCTTAAAATCTCCGGAATGCAAATTACAAAGTTGCCTGTGGAGAAACTGACACGGTCACGAAATTGCTAATAGCTATTGATGCAGTTTTATAAAATTACACATGATTCTAAGACCTGATTCACACCAACGTTGATGTAGATCAACTGATGTGGATCAAGAAAACTTATGCGTGTTAATTCATATGGTAGAACTCAGTTAAACTGGTCACATGACCAAGTATACTGTGCCCTGTATACTAGATCATGTGACCAGTTTAACTGAGTTCTACGGTGTGAATTAACACGCAAAAGTTTTATTGATCCACATCAGTTGATCTACATCAACGTTGGTGTGAAGAAGGTGTTAGGGGAATTCGTTCGTTATTATACATGCACACATTGCATTATGACGCATGCATGTATATTGTGTATTACACGTTATTCAAGCACGCAAATATTATACAAATGTACATGTATATTATTAACGAAATACATTGAAATATCTTTCTCTTTTCGCGAAGATGATAATACGAACTTTTAAAAATATTATAATATAGGCCTATCACATTTATAACAGATATAACATATATTTTTTATAAAAATATTTCATTTACAAATAATGCATAAAAATGTACTCTAAAGTAAAAACAGGTAAAAGCAAAGATGGTATATGCTATTAAAAATATAATACACCTTTTGCATCATATGAAGTACCTTCAAATTCTAAAGTGTTTCTTAACTACTTTAATTTGGCACCAATAAAGGTGCACATGAACACCTTTTCAATAGAATGAGTATGTTCATTATAATGTGCCATCTAAAGTGCCTTTAAAGGTACTTCGAAATGCAAAGTACCTTTTTTTTTGGATCAAAATACCATTTGGTAACTTGAATCACCATTACAAATTATAAGAAACCATAAGTAAGGTTTTTCAGAACACCTATTTAGAGTGCAATTATCAAAGTGGAGAACGAAGTTTATTAAGAACAACCCATTCTTATATAAACAAAATGTTTGTCTTCTGATTAGAGACATTAACTTAATTTACATAAGACTACTAACTAGTTGCTAACGCAGTTACATTATATGCATTATAATTTAAATAATTCCAAATTATATAATGTTTTACTATACAATGTATATGCAAGCTGAAGTACATTGTTTCCAATACATTTTTTTAATACAGTTTGCAACATCGTGTACTTTTCATTTACAAAAAAAAAGGTGTTAGAAAATATTCAATGAGTTGGGATTTTCTTTTTCCCTTTTTTAAATTTGGTTATTTCATCATCATAGAATTAAATTTTATAGAAACTAAGTCCTTGTATAAAAAATTGAGCAAACAACGTCCTTACTTTCACGAAAATATAAAATGTGGTTCATTTCTAGCCACAAAAAATATCTGAATATGCTATGCAAATTGATTTTTCAAGCTAATTTTCACACGTAGCTTATGCACAACTTTTGAAGTTATATAGATATCAAAAATTCTAGCGCAAAAGTTAGTAGATTATAACGATGGTAAAAACATCAGACTCGCTGTCTGTTATATATAAATTACAAAGAAGAATTTATAAATAGAAGATAAACCGAATCTTTACTGAAAAAGATATTAGCAGATTGCACGAGGACATGAAAGTTGTCTTTTTTTATTTAGAAATCTGCGTCTAATTACTTTATTTATATTCCAATCTTGTATATATTCCTCTCCTCCTTATGCCTACATATCGATTGAGCACAATTTTTCCTTTTCCTTTCCATCATGCATGGATGTACCTTGCAGCTCTGCTTTTTTTTCTTCAATTAACGACTTGGGATGTTGTCATTAATTTTCTAAGACGCATGGCAGTCGTCCTGTTTGCCTGTCAAATAAAGCAACTCTTCAATTTGTACGACTAGTTGTTAGGAGGCATTTTAACAGATAAGTTGCTGATGAACAAAGTATTATGATTGGGATAAAAAAAGACGAGAGAGAAAGTATAGAGAGTGCAGTGAAAGTGTGCCCACTGAAAGATACGAGGACAACAGCCAGCATTAAAATCCTCTTAAATACGTGTATGTGCAAGTCACTGCATGCTTAAAAAAGAATGGGTGCTTTATATAGGCTACCAACACCTTTTAACCCCCTCTACAACTGCCGAGCAGTTAATCCGTTTATATGAGTTTAATTTATGATTTTAGTGTAACATTAAACTTTTTATTATTGCAGAATTAACTGCCTGCCATCTGGTAACAATTTTCGTCTCAAACTGAATTTTAATGCAGAAATACGCCTGTACATTTGCTAATGAAAAGCTCGGTCAACATTAACCTTCATGTATATATCGGCAATATAACCCTCAACTGATAATTGGATTACACTTTACTATTTCGTGAAAACATTAAACTTCTAGAGCCAAATTCAAAACACGATGTTTGGATGCATGACTAACGGTTTAACCTAAAGAAAAGCTGCGACATAAATATGTTTAGTACATTCTATAATTTTTTCATCTACATGTACTTCTACCTACCAAATAATACAGTATATTCAAACAAATTTATTCTCAATGTGTACACATGCACACGTTATGAGAAATTAATTGTCATGCACGGAATTTGGTTGTTTGTTTCTATCTTTTGAGGTCCTTTTTTAACCGACTTTCACAGTACGTCCTAGAAAGTTGAAATTTTGTGTGCAGCTTAATATCATGAAACATTTTTATCTGTCAAATTTTAGTGGAGTTCGATTACAGTATTAAGACCAAAAAAAAATAAAAAAATTTCAAATAGAGAATGCATTTATTTAATAATGTCAACGTACAAGTATAGAATGATTACGCTACAGCCAAACACAGTTCATGTCTGCGTGTAAATAAAAGGTTTTGCCTGAAAAACAAAGTTTTTTGCACAATTTGTTTGTTTTGGCTATTCTATCCCAACTTTTCTTTTAAAATAACATTTAAATTTTTTTATGTTATATAATCGCGATTATTTCAAGGTTGCATAGCCTACTGAAAAAAACCATTCGTGTATTTTATTAAAATGGGCATGACAATTAACACCATCTAGTTTTACTTAAATGCCTTTAAAATAAATATTAATACATCAATGGTATTGGTTTGCGATCTCTCCACATATGCATACATTTCTAAATCTAGTTAAGGACAAGATGCTTTCAGTTATTTTAACATATATGCACGTTAAATGTATAAGAAATTGATTTTGGTAATAAAATGCGAGCACTGTGAGCGAGACTATTTTTCTTTGCGTTGGCAAAAAAATGCAGGTTTAAGTTTTTGTTTCGTATCCTAGTTTTACATTATCTCAGTAACTACTTAATATAAATTGAGAGCGTGCATAGGTATTTTTTTCACACCCCATAGGCTGGATTATACTGAGTTAAGCTGCTAAAACAATGCTCGAGTTGCACTAAAAAAACGTTTCCATACACTACAAGCAACTTTTTTTATTTTCGCGTTTTCGGATTTCTGCCATCAAAGAGCATCTAACTTCATGCAAAATTCCAAGTTCTACGCCCCATGGAGCAGACAAAAATTTCAATCAATCCCCTAAACACAAGTGTGCCAGTGCTTCAAGCTTCTCACGAGGTGAAAGAGTTGTTCGCAAATAGCGTTCTTGTCAGAAACAGAAATAGGAAATCAAAAAGCCAAGCATGCAGCTAGGGGAGTGCTGGGGGGAGCCATGACGGTCACATAGCCATAAAGACAGTGATTCTGTTGACCACTAAACATCATTTTCTGAGATTGCAGCCATTGAGGGTGTCCACCCTATACTTTCTGGCGCATGTTTTTCTGAGATCTATTAAGGGCATTTTGCTATCATTGCACAGCTTGAATGAAGAAGGATTACTGACCCCCCTTCTCGACGTACAAGTATCCTCCCTACGTACCTTAATGTGTTATGCGCACTCACGATTGTAAGGGGTGCAAGAAATCAGTCCCAGGTACCTTTACGACGAGCTACTCCAGTCCTTATCACTTAATGTCACATTCATCAAAGCATTAGGTACACACCATCAACTCATTGAAAGCGATATAAGAAAAAAGCTAAAATATCCTCTTTTTTATGAAAACCAGGAGGAAGCTTCGACCATAAATCGACCCTTGAAAGATCACCCCTTACATTCTAGCACAGCCTTGGTAGAAACACTCCAGGCACGAGTATTATTGTATTTTGCTAGATATAAAGCTTATCTAGCGTTTCTGAAATTCAATAATTCAAAATATGTCTTTCACAAGATTTCAATTTGACAAACCATAAGTGGTTTTCTTTCAAGAATGCCAATCGGCAGTCAAATAGAGGGCTTGGGGTCTCCCTAAACCAATAAAACATACACAGGGTCGCATCGCAGAGACTGCTGTATTGTGACGCTGCTGGGGATTCCAATAACTTGGCAAATGCGAAACGTATCTGGTGGAGTCGTAAATTCAGCACGATTCTTAGTGAATTACTTCAGGAGTTATAGACAAATGTATAAACGTTTCACTAAAAATGGATTTAAACAATCCATCATTATAACGTTGTTCAGATTAATTACTTAGTCTTCAATTACGATTTCTACATAAAATGAGATAAAATTATGCATAATTACCTAATTTTTTGCTTTTTTACTTGTGCTTCACTCTAAAAAAAGTTGGTACAATACGCTTTCCGAAATACCTTATGGTTTTTTCAGAATTTTTAATGGTGTTTCAAGTTACCAAATGAAATTTTGATCCAAAAAGTTATGTTGCATTTCAAAAGACCTTTAAAGGTACTTTTGAAGATTGATAGTGCATTTAAAAGTCATTTGAAATGAATATATAGCACATTCTACTAAAAAGGTGTATATGAGCACCTTTATTGTATGGTGTAAGAAACACTTTAGAACACAAAGGTGCTTCATAATGTAATAGAGATGTTATATATTTGTGACAGCTTATAACACTATTATTGGTACCATTTTTTCTTAGAGTGTTAAGTATAATAGGATGAGTTTGTTAAATAGAACCTATAGTTAAACTTACTTCGAGTGTGTCATTAGATGTGTTATTAAATAATTAGTGCCCGACATTGACTTAAAGAAGAATGATGAAACGTTTGGTTCAGGTACCAATTAATGCAAAATAAAATGGTTAATTTTTATTAAAAATAAATAAAGAATTTTATGTATTACTTTAAAGAAACTAACGTATATAAAATCTTTCCGAGCGATAATGACATATATGAACCATATTGAAACGTTATACAAAACAGAACAAAAACTGTCTTATGAATCTCGAGCTACCTTAATTTCAATACTTCAACCACTATTGAAGGAAGCAATACATTTCATCGAGATTCGAAAAAGTATTTTTGCGATTTTTTTTCAACTTTCATTAACTCTTTGCGCATCTTTGGATTAAATATATATAGCTTAATTAAGCTTTTCAATGTCTCATCTACATAATACTATCGCATGTTAGAATCATGAATCTGAAAATTACCGTAAGGGTAATTAATATTTCAGAATCAGTGAAATACGCTATCTTCTCTAATTATCTATTCTTGAGAAACATTCTCAATTCCCTTTGATTCCACCTTAGAAATCTGATTACTTTCGTACCATATTCCAAAGGTGTGTCTACGAGTTAGTGGCCTCAATGACCCGCTATTACCTTTTTTTATGTGAGCAAATGAAAAGACTATCCTCGAACTGAATGAAATTGGGATTTTTTTGTGTAAGAAATTCGATTTAATTTCGCAGATCTCAGGGGTGTAATTATTTGCATTCTTACTTTTTTATCGAGGATAGGATAATTTAATTCTTACACTTCAAATCAAATTACATTGTTTTTAAGAGAAAGAGGGAAGGACGGCAAAACGTGTTTTGGGTTTGGATGTCGCTAATTCAATTCCATAGCATAGTTAAAATGCTTATTCCATGTTACGATTTTTTTACCACGCTTGAGCTGCGTATACAGAAATGATTTCAAACCTAAAATGTCTTGCTTGACCTTCAAGGGAATAGATCGTAGGTCCTTTATATTGTATATGGGTGGATAACTAGTATCCAAATAATACAAGAGCACTTTAAATTTGGCAAGGAGGGGTGGGATTAATAAACCTTAGCTAATTGGTCCTATACCATACTTTAGTGGGGAAATTGCAATCAATAAGATAAAACATGCTGTGAGGACATTTATAGAACCTTTATAATGGTCAGTTTTTCCGACGTCCTTTCAAGGAAAAACTGAATGTTAGTCTTTTGTACTTGCATTGCGGATTGATTATTTATAGATAGCGTATTTTGAAAAAAAATCAAATGGAATGTTTGTGTCGCTATAGGGTAATATACAAGCATAATCAGTTCTATGCCACTGAATAATAAGAATAAGGAATACATTGTTGATTTAAAAATAGTAAACCATGAATCATATGGTATAGAAACAATATTAACCATACCGTAAATACTCGAATAAGCCACCGGGTGTTTATTTAATAGTAAAGAACATTGACCCAGGGTTTATTCGAGTCCCGAAGTTTATGATTTTTATTCCCTCAAAGTTGGTATAAATAAATTAAGAATGACAAAAACTTACCAGAAATGAGCATCTGTGAAAGGCAATGTGATGGCGAGCGCACGAAGTGAGCACTTAGGGAATTCCCCTATCCGGGGTTCATTAGAAATTACGCTCCTGAACGACCCGTGGTATATTCATTACATATCAGAAGGTTGAAGCTGCCAAATATGTTCTACCACTCCTATGTAATTTACGTGGTATAATTAATAAATAACAACGACAGAATTAAGAAATCTGTCAAAACAATTCATGTATCTTAGAAGTGCGTAAAGATTGGATTGATTTGTACCACGAGGGTGCAGGAACTTTATAGTGTACGAGTTGTCATCTAAGTTGCTCTAACGTTCGCACGCTTTTCCACGAAGCATTTCCCTAGAGGTATATGCACCGTAATCAGGCATACTATTTCGATGCATTTCATGCGTATAGTATAAATCTATGAAATGCTCTAGTCGTGAGGCGAATATATATATAGATCTAGTTGAGAATATAGGAATTTAATCAAAACAGTCCTTAAGGAATGACTAAGGTCATTGACGAAAATTAATTCAAAAGATATTCAGTTCATTATCTCGTGCGTGTTTAGCATATTATTGAAAATGTAGTGTGAATGCTATATGCTATCCTAACCTCGAGCAAAGAGGAGATTCTCAAAGCTTATCATATTTGGGAATTAATAAGGAACATTTGATACGAAACACTATTGGAATTTTTATAATCATGAATTTTGTTTTGAAAATCTAATTTTTGACATCTTGCTAAAGCAGTACACACTTATTACGTTACACATAATGCATTTTGTGATACATTATAAGTAATACGTTAATTTAATATATAGACATGTATTCAGTGACCTATAACAGTCACGCTTATTGGTGCATTAACCCCCACGGAAAGGAAATGTATTTCTAAATGCATGTAGATTGAGACACGCAATAAATTTGGAAATACGTTAAGCAATGCATTTCAATCAGAGAAATGCATTTTGAAATGCATTGCTAAATGTATTTCCAAATGCATTACATGTCGCAATCTACATGTATGCATTTGGAAATGATTTGGAAATGCTTTTCCTTTTTATGTGGAAGACGTAAACATACATGTAAACAGTACATCGTATTGTATGTATAACAAAATATCAATAAAATGTCTGATTTTGTATTTTATTTTATATTCTTAGAAATGCACATGGTCTCAAAAAGATCATATCATTTGAAAGTTTCTATCTCTCTATTTTAAACAAACAACACTTTAAGCAACGCGTAATTTTAATGCATATTAGTCGTGTATATAGCCTATAACTTTTGCTTGGTTGAAAAGCTTTCCATGTATTTTTTTACACTATCTAAAGAGTTAAAAATTCCTCCATTTCTCATCGGTCATTTTTTTTGGCATCTATATCATTGGATACATGCACATTTAAGGCATTAAAGTTAGATGCCAAAAGTCCATGATAACTAACTCAATATCGCGAAACTTGTCATGGCAAAAGAATGATGATATCAATTCCAAAAAGGTCAGAAGCAACCAATAAAAAGATGAACAAGATTTTTTTCCCAGTTTTTTTAGGTTTTTGTATGTTATACCCTATCATAGAAGTAGATTCATTACAGACAAGTTGACACAAGTACGCCCTATTTATTTGCATACCTGCCAAAACAGGTATTTTTGTTTTGATGAACGATGAGATGATTACTAATCTTATAAATAAAATATATCCCTCAATTAACTTGGCATATTAGGAAAAAAATCCTTTCTAAACATCTCAATGTCATAAATTTCAGCGCATTATTTATTTTCTACCAGTCTTCGTTAATCTCTATTTCTAAGTCAATTAATCTGCGTTCATTTAATTGTAATTCCCTTCATAAATTCATGCTGAAATACATCGAAAAATCATCGAAGGGAAATCTGGTCATATCCCATTGTGTTTTAGGTCTACCTATAATGCGATATTGTAAAAGTCTCTTCTTTCCAATAAAGCGGAAAAAATGATCTGCTCTTTATCTTTTAGATCATTTAACGAACTATGTCAAGCTGGCATTAATTATAAAAGAGGTTAGGAAAAAAATCGACATCATTTAGCTTTGATTCACTGCCTGAATCATTTTCTATCACCGCAAAATCTTATATTTCATCATTTTCGAGTTGAAGTTTCCCAAACACTTCTACTCTTCTCATTAAATATCCTCGCTTGACAACTTTTACAACCATTATGAATCTATTTCTCCCTCGTTTCATAACATCTGATGTGCCATGGGCTGATGCTGTAACCTAAAGCGTAGTCGATATATATACAGCAGTACAAACTGTGTATATGCCATAGGCCCGCTTGTCGGGTTGCATTTTGCTATTATATTAAATGCAGTCTATTTCGAGACAGCTAAATAAATCTAGCGTAGCAAAACACGTTTGGAGTTTTTCAACAAAGCAATAATATCCCCGCAAAAATAAGGGCTACAAAGCTTAAAAAAGAGAAATAGCATTTCGCAATGGAGGTGCCAGCCCAGCATTCATAAATGGGAAAGAGGATAATTTATGGCACGAACGAGCCTAAAAAGTCCACTTTTGGATATGAATTGCTTCCTAAATACACCCTAGTTGGAAAACGCTATAGCGTCCACGAGGATTAAATTCTGAATTGCAAAAAAAGTTTGCTTTTCGGATCATTTTTTCTGCTTTTTTCTTCGACGTATCTTGTGTGCATGTGTCTGACAATGACATACACGAATGTCATCTGTCACTCGTTGTCTTCCATCATGCCCATAACGCGTTACAGTAGAAATAGGCGTTTACCCATATACATTTTAAGCTTAATGTTATACGCAGCAGTTTTATCGTTATTCGAAAACTATCTTCGGTGTATTTAATGCGCATAGACGGATGATAAATACCCTATTGATTCCTTATAAAGGAGAAGTTAGACGCTATCTATAAATCTGAACTAATGGGAAAGTTTTTGAAAAAAAATTGAGACACATGTAGATTATTTGACATCTAGAAGAAATCTAGATATCAACTTGCTATATAATATTGTACATGCGTTTTGCTATTATATTAAATGCTATATAAATTGTTATTGGAAAACTATATAGACTATAGCTATAAAATATATATCGCAAATGAAACTTAATTTGAATAGTATATAGTTAAACCTGCTAAAGGTAACCAGAAAATAAATTGGCAAAGTTAATCACTGTATACAGGTGGTCAATATATAGATAATCCTAATTAACTACAACAATTTATAATTTGTACCTGTTTGCTCCTCATGCATCCATTTTCATTGTTCTATTCATAACGTATCAGCCACTTCAATTTTCAACTTTTATTGTTAACTGATCACACTGCTCTTATTAACTTTAAACTGTTTAACTGTTTTCTTTCCATGTTTGTTTCCAAATACTTCAAAAGCTTGAAATAATTTAAAGAATGAAACGAAAGAAAGAGAAGGTTAATCATACACTGTACATGTACAAATTGTACAATGTATAAGATTCACATAGGCTATTTGCTTTAATGTGATTGGCTAAATATTATGAGAAGTGATAGGGTTAAAGCAAGTAGCAAGATGACTCATATGTCATTTCCTTTTAGGGGATTTCACCCTTTCTCGTTAAAGGGATTTTCCCTTGCAATTGACTTGAAATTCTTGCTAATGCAGATTGAACATGGTCACTTTATTAGATAAATTGTCAATGTAAAAGTTGCAAAAGGGATAACACAACCTGGTCACTATACACAATAGACAGGTGGTCACTATAAAGTTTTTTCTAAAGGAAAACATGCACTAAAACCAATTAATGAGAATTGGCCACTATGCAGATCGAGGTGGTCACTTTTCCCAGGATTTTCTGTATTGGTAGCAATGCACCACACCAAATATAATGTATTTTTGTAGTGCATTTTAATAAAATATTTTTTACTCGTGTCACAATTACAAAAAAAAGCAATTTATTCTATATGGTCTTCATTAAAAATAAAGAAAAAAAAATGGTTCCATTGACACTTATCCAGGAAAATAATATCTTGGCTATCTTAATTAAATTATTAGTTCGCTTAATTAACATTATAACTATATGGCTTAATTAGCTTCATGTCAATTTCTAATATTGATCAGCATACTGCATGTTCAGCTTGAAACTTTGCATAGAAGCTACTTCATTGCACTGTATAACATAAACGGGCATCACGGGCTATAACATAACAAATTAATTTAGAAAAATCGTTAATAAACCTTAAATTACATCGAATAACTTCTCCTATAATGGTCGCGCTAATACTTTTCGAGTACTCCCTTGCTATTAAACCCTTGATAAATGATTTCGGTTTTGTCTCAAAAGGTTTTTAATTCTTCATTTCATTAAACTTACCAATAAAAAGGTTAAAAAGTCGAAGAGGGGTTTTTCATCTTGTCACCACGTTATTCGAAATCATTTATATAACTCAATAAAAATTGGATTGGCGTAGAGAGCTTAATCTCAATTTGCGACGCGAGGAAGACGAAGCATTAAATATAAAATATACGTATATAGAGGCATTAAAAGATAAGGTTCTATATTATGCTCGAGCTAATATATAGCACTAAAGGCGTACACTCCTGCTTTCGTGTCCTCGTGCTAATTAACATCCTTAAAAGTATGTTTTTGTTTTTAGTGGTAATGACGGGAAATAAGTGCAACCTCTCTAAATGAGTATCACTGAAAAGAGCCATTAATACCAGTTAATTTTTCTGCGTTAATTAAAGAAAACACAATTAAGCGAAGCCCTCTTGCTCCGCTCTCTAATTATCAGATCTACTCAAAATCTTTGTTTTCGCTTTTTTATTCTCGTCTAAACCCAATTTAAATAATCACGACTGCGTAAATACAGCAAGAATTTCATCTGAAGGCTGAATTGGATTTTGCAAAATTAGTTTAAACAGGAATCTCTCTCCCCCACTCGTTTTGAAAAGCAATAAACCTGAAAAGTGAACAAGCATTTTGGCAATTTATTCTGCCATGTCACAAACCCCGCACTTTTCCAATATGAGCCACACGGGTTCGCATTAAATTTCTCTTTTAATTAACATATCCCTTCGACAGGCGCATCACCCACACACCATGTCACAAACTACTCTACGTATACTTGACTAGACTGCTTAATGATCCTTGTATAGCAAATTGATTCGACGCCATTTTGAATTGGACATGAATGACAGCCCCTTTCACGCAGTAAGTAGATAAATCTGCGTATTTGCTTGTGGAACGCACATATAAAACGTATCTGGACAGCTAATCCCGGATGTTGAATACTTACATGGCCGTTTCATGTGCACTTTCATACAACAACAACAACTTAATTAGGATCACGATTTTTAAAAATCTGACTCAATTCAACATAGTATAGTATTGGAGTTTTCATGTTACTAATCTTATCCTGGATAGGATAAGTTTTCGATTAGTTGACGGAGGCTTGAGTAGGCTGTCCAAGCTTGCGATATTCTGTAATATCGCGCCAATAATTATATTTTAATGGCGCTTCATCTATTAGCTTTAATTTCACATGTAATGATATGGGTTAGCAGACATGGTGTGTTGCGTCCGTCAAAAAAAATTGCTTCTCTCATGCAGCCTCCGTATCTACCAAGTTAACCAATGGTGGATATAAAAGCGTTAGGATTAGTAACGTGAGCTCCCCGGGCCCTAATGTTAATTTTTAATGAAATTTGCTTATTTTTCAAACTTTTATATCGCAGACAATGAGGATTATATTCCACAATGGTTTATAAGTGAGATAGTTTACTGGTGTAAAACTTGCTAAACAATATGTTTATTAAAACTGGATGTACACATATACGTTCAGAATACACGGTATGTAAATTAATTCAGGTTTTATTAATAATACCCACTTTAATAATTTTACTTGTGGTGTAGGCCTACTATAAAAAGGCACCTAACCGTGAAGTGCGTGTTAAATGTATACGCGTACAAGAAAAAACTCACAATTAAGTCTTTTTAAGACATTATGTCTGTATACATGTGAATAAGCGTGTATACATGATTGCTAACAGGGTTAATATACGTATTTTTAATTCGTCATAACGTATAAGCATAAACCATTAAATAATCTGAAAGCATGCTTGCATGTTGGGCTTCATTATACAATTTGCTTTCAGAAAAACAAGTTTGTAAAAGAAACACATTTTTGGAAACATAATTACAATGTACATGTATGAAAAGTTGACGGTTAAATTCAAAGACCTAAATTAAACCTATTAAACCATGCTCTGTATCAAAATAAACAATAACAAAATTTGGTAAAGGAGTACTTTGCGGTCAGACATAAAACCAGGGGGCGGAGCAAAGATTGTATGGTGTTAATTCATGAAATGGGACTAGGGGGCGGAGTAAACATACGCCGGCCTGCGACGCTGCCTAACCCGCCCCTAACCCAAACTAACCTATCCTAACCTATACGGTACGAAACATTTGGCACCGGATAGGTT
>JAQGCC010003411.1:0-15444 GCA_034698905.1 Xestoiulus laeticollis
ATTCGAAAAATAAAAATTTTTGAGGAACCGTTTCATTCCTCAAAAATATGCTCGGTTGTCTGAGTACCCTTAATAAGGACTTCATGAAGGAATGCTTATTTGTGAATTCAAGTCTCAACTATATGAATTCCGGCCTATTAGTGAACCAAAAACTTCACTTTTGCATACCACTGAGATCACTAATGTTCATTAACTTTATGAATAAAACTGCTTATTTACAGTATATAACAGATTATTTTAGGGTATAAGAAAAGCTTGGAGCATGGGAGAATAAGCATATTAATGAATACCTGAAATCAGCGTTTCGATTGGATTCCCGATGGTGGGAATTTCCGATTTCCCAATCAATATCCTGATTTCAAGAACTCATTAATATGCTTATTCTCCCATGCTCCAAGCTTTTCTTGCCCTAAAATAATCTGTTATATAAATGAGCAGTTTTATTCATAAAGTTAATGAACATTATATACATGTATAGTGATCTCAATGGTGTACCTGTGTACCATTGCACCGCTGTAATGCAGCAAAGCTACCATTTGGCATTTCTCTGTTCTTATAAAACATTGCAACAACTTTAAATATTTAGCAATTAATGAAGATGAAAACAGTTGATTTTATACAAACAGACCATTCTCTTCCTTTTGCTAATTTGACATTTTGTCCTAAGTGTTATAATTTGGGTTAATTCCGTGAAAAAAAAGTCGTAGGTAAAATCTAATAACATCAGTGTATGTATAGCACACAGGATACTTTTTCACCTTGGACAGTATAATGACTAGTTGTTATAGCCTGAATACTACATTACGTTTAGTGAGCGTGTGATTCCCACACTTAGTGACCACATGGGCGTTTTGATTCGCAGGTAGGGGGCGCGCCGCACTGTCATTAGGGTGGACAGTGTCATGCTGAGGCGTTAAATGAAGTCGTCGTAAAACCCATTAGTAATGAGGTTTAACTGGACACTGATAGTGGCGACACCCTGCGTGTGTAGCCGTCATACGAGAAGCCCTTATTATTGCCACATAAACGCCTTCTTTCTATATATACTTGACTAAAATTACCATGGGAACGAGTGTTTTCCCATATATATTGACAACGTCACGTGGTCACTTCTTCGTGACGTCGATTTCTGCACTAATTTAAATGGAAGTGAAGTGATCGGAAAACTCCACACTTTCAATACCGGAAGTGTTGAATTTAAAACAAACTGTCAGCTGTTGTGATATGGCATACTCTAATTGTACAGTCGAGTCGGCTCTCGATATAACGAACGCTAAGGGGATGGGGGGCATTCGTTCGTTATATCGAGAGGTCTGTTTGAACACCGAAAATACAATTTTTGCCAACGGAAGGTACGTTATACTGAGAGGCTAATACATGACAGGTAAAGGAATTTTTGTCGGAATCTGCATCCACTATGTTCGTTATATCGAGCGGACGTACGTTATACAGAGACTTCAAGAAAGGCATTTTGATCTGGACCAATTTGCACTCTGTTCATTATAATGTATACTGATAATAAAAGAGAGATGATATATGTGCATGTACATTATATGCATGCATGACCAGCCACTCTGTTCGTTATATCGAGCGGCAGTTAGTTATACTGAGAAGGCTGTACATGAGAGTCGGTAAAGGCATTTTGATCTGGACCAACCTACACTCTGTTCGTTATATCGAGCTGCAGTTCGTTATATTGAGAGTATAATACATGAGAGCTGAATGCATTTTGATAGGGACCAGCCACTCTGCATGTTCGTTATATCGAGAGCCGACTGTATAATTTCACCACACTCCTTCTCACATAATATATAATTTATACCCACGTCCACGATCGATTCCCAAATGTGCTTCCTGTCCCTGATTTCCGGGAACACTTCCGGTCCTCCAGAAGTGGCACTTCCGGTCGAGTGCATGCTATACTTATAATGGTTTAGGATTCTGCGCATGCACTCGACTCTTGATTGTCTTCTTTTGAGAGCTAATTAACGAGATCCGATTTGTCGATCTTAATTGCCATCAATTCCTTTCTATAGCGAACGTATATACAAATTGCAGCTAACCTTATTGCAGTCATCAGCGGTGAATTATACATTATATACAAGTATAAAAAGCGATAGGCCTAACGCTTTTGGAAATACTGCGAAAATATCGTAAATGTATACAACCCCTAGACACTCCATAAAGTGGGCCGGAATCACTCCATAAATTCATAAATCTCTAGCACGAGCTACGGGTTCTGCGCCAATTTTGTATACTTTGTATACATGTATAATCCATTGCAACGTGTCGATATATATGAAATTCTCGTCAATTTTTGGAATGGGGGATGAGGGGGTGGGGGTGCACACCCCCCGGGACAAAAACAGGGATGAAACACCACTGTTGCTGCAGGATTCTATACTCAAATTATACATGTATAATATTGAATTGTATATGGAGGGGGGAGACTGAAAAATGTCTTTTTTCGAATATATGACGAACAATATAACGATAAAAATAAACAAACACTGATTCGAATGATGACACACACACTGTATAACAATAAACTTTTAAATATAATTTCCATGTTTACTACGTGGGTATATAATATACATGTATATATGCAAGACAATCCTCGTTGTCCATATAATATACAGGAAGAAAATGGACGATTTTACAATAAAACCCCCAGCTGTAAAACATGTTTTTTTTTAGGTGTTATAAAAAGGGGGGGTCGTTTAACGGGCCGTTAACAAACAGGGTTTTATACCGGAGACCACGCCCCCTTTGTAACGGTCTCATGTTGACCAGGAAAATATACTGCATATTGTCGTTTATCAATTCATTTTGATGTTTAAGGTAATGAATGGTATAAGTGATAAATCGATGATAATTACACCACTGGTACATTAATTGCATATCAGTGGTATAATTCAATGGTAAAACAATGTGGTAAACTAATGGTAAATACATGTTGAAATCAGTGGTATAAATTTTATTCTTAATAAACATGGAATATTAATGGTATAAATCTATAGTCTTTCGGTGGTAATCAAGAATACAATTGGTATGATAAATACAGAACTGTATGTATAAGCCCATGTGATATATCAGTATATCTTAATGGTAAATCAACATTATATAACAATGATCAAGTACTGGTAAATCATTAAAATAGCAGTGGTAATTTGCAATATCACTAAATGGTAAATCAATAGTTTCGTAGTGGTAATCAATTAAAAATCAATGGTAACCATTTATTCATAAATAATGATATGTATACCCAATATAATGGTAAATCAATGTTATACCAATTGTAATTTACCATATACTAATGATAACCCAGTGCCTTTAGTTATAGGGCCCTGGGCTTAAATTATTTCAGGATTTTTATATATATCGTATTGGGTATGCATAAATCATTATGATTTATCACTGATATACCACTATTACCGATGCAATTACCATACATTGATATAATGATTTACCAGTACTTGATCATTGATATAAGATCTAATATGAATGATGATATTTTTGTACCATTGATATTGAATTATCATTAATTGATATATCATATTGGCTCTTATATCAATGATCAAGTACTGGTAAATCATTATATCAATGCATGGTATAATTTCATCGGTTAAATGATATATCAGTGGTAAATCAACAGTATATAGGATATATATAAAAGCAATGATTTGGAAATGGTAAATAAACAATATATAATTATACCATTACTAAAGCATGCCTGTAAGTGGTAAATCAATCCAATATAAATGATTTTGAATATATAATAACATGTACATTATTTTAATATAAATGGTAAATCATTGGTATAATAATTGGTATAGCCTATATCATTTTATCCTCACTTACATAATGGGCTTATCTTGAGTATAGTTTTTGTTTATCATTTTTGTATATCCCTTTGTGCCTATAAACTGGTATAATAAACACCCTGTATGAGTTTGCTATAGAACACGCGTTCAGCCCTTTGATGACTCAATGGTGGTGAGACGCCATGGGGAGCGAGGTCAAAGGGCATCGGGTTTTTTTTTTATGGATTTGTTTTGGGGGGACCCCTGGTGAGAGGAGACCAGAGCTTAATAGCGCGTAACGGCGCTTCCCCCAATCGTCATTCGATATACATGTACATGTATAGGTCTCGGGTCTCACCAATTCCCATGGCTCTCGTTTGGCACGAAAAATGTCGCCAGGGGGAGACACTGCAGGTACATGTTCTCATGCCCATTTATAATAATAGCTATACCCCTGCTGAAATGGAATTTCAACTATACCCTGACTTTTCCAGGTTTTCAAACCATTTTTCCTGACCTTCCTGAAGGCTGAAAATTAAAATATTTTTTAAAAAAATGTCAAGAAACAAATGGATGTTAAAATTGAGTTAAAACAGGGGAATTCCCCATTTCTGTAATTGCAGAGCTGGCAGAGTGTCCAAGAGGTGACCACCTCTAAAAATGGCCAAATTCGGTCACTGTATACAGGTGGTCACTATACAGAATCCTTTTATTAACGAAAACCTTATTCAGGCATGCATGCACTAAAACCATTTTATGAAAAGTGGTCACTATACAGAGGTGTTACTGTATATTAGCATTTGTGATAACTAATGCATGTAATGGACAAGGTCCGCATTACAAAACAGCGCATGCGCGAGTAGGTAGCGCCACGTAGTGGCAAATAATAATTGAAAACTTGTATTGGATAAGAGGTATATAGCACTATCAAGCAATGAAGGTGGTTTTTTTCATAAATATTTCAAAAAGTTACTATTTTAAAATTTTGAAAAAATTCACAAAATTATTTCGTACCATTATCTTAAACCTCCCAAAGTTTCATTTTGGTATCATGATTACATCGCTAGATATTATTATTTAAAGGTTTATTTCTAATGCGGATCTATGTTAAAATCGTGTTTCTATCCCTTGCTTGGTGGATTTTACAGTGTATTCAGCATTCTATAGAGAATTTACAAATAATATGCTGTTTTTGTGCAGTTTCCCTAATTTTTTAGAAGTTTTTTGAAAAATTCAGATAGGGTTCCTTGAGATATGAAGGGCCTGTAGCGCAACGGATAACGCGCTTGACTACGGATCAAGAGATTGCAGGTTCGAATCCTGCCAGGCTCGGATATGATTTTTTTTTTAATTTTTGTAAAAATTGAATTTGATAAAAAAAAATGACCACCATAAATCCAACCTGAGCATCATGTATGTTTTTTTATAAATTAACATTAAACATTGCTGGCGTAGGGCTAAAGGACCCAAAGTTGTAAAAGCCACGTAAGATTGCGTGTTATTTGTTAATTCGGTGCGTGGTCTGATTTTCGTCAAATAATGTATGACAATATATCGTTTTTTATGGCCTCAGATAAGCCTAGATTTTTGGCGTAAAAAAACCGGCCCTAAATCCAGGGTTATGGCCTTTTGATCCCCCAAATGGGCTCATAAAAAGCACGCGATTCACTCATTGCACGCATAGCACGTCCTGTTAAATTTTACATAGACTGCGGTAAAAATCAGCGAAATGTACATGTATACTACAGTGTATACCTTTGAACACAAAATCAAGTCTTTTACATGTACATGTACATGTATTGAGTCGCACATACATGTGCGAGATAATCGAAAAATAAGCACGTGTCATTCATGGAATGCGCGAGATTTATTGGATGGAATTGGAAATGAGAAGCCACGAGAATTCACGAGATGTGACTGCATGGAAATCGAAATACTACGAATACTACGAACAAAATACTACGACAATTCACGAATTTCGGCAGGAATTCGAATGATTGCGCACGAGAATCCACGAGATTTAGCTGGAATTGGAAGAGAGAGAGAGACCACGAGAAATCACGAGATTTACATGTAGCTGGAATTCGAAGGAATGCAAACCAGAATTGAATTAAGAGATGCATTGGCTCATGGAATTTGAAAGATTACAAACGAGATGCCACGCGAGATTTGGCTGAAATTGGAAATGAGAAGCCACGAGAATGCACGAGATTTGGCTGGAATTGGAAATGAGAAGCCACGAGAATGCACGAGATTTGGCTGGAATTGGAAATGAGAATGGACAAGATTTTGCTGGAATTGGAAATGAGAATGCACGAGAAATGGCTGAAAATGGAATTGAGAAGCCACGAGATTTGGCTGGAATTGGAAATGAGAAGCCTCGAGAATGCACGAGATTTAGCTGGAATTGGAAATGAGAATGTACAAGATTTGGCTGAAATTGGAAATGTGAAACCACGATAATGCACGAGATTTGGCTGGAATTCGAAGGAATGCAAACGAGAATCCGCGAGATTTCAACAGAAGTCGAAACAACATCATTGTGCCTACTCCATACCATTTCAAATGTTTTCATTTTCAATTGCTTAATTACTTGTATGCATATTAAGCTTATTTAATAATAATAATAAAAAAAGAAATAAACTATAATCTAGTTTTGAAACTTTCATGGAATACTAAAAGAATACAGTTCTACCCATCTGAAAAATAATTTTCCAAAACTGACAGTTTCGCACATGGTACACATTTAACTAAACCGAACCTAACTTAATTGACCTATACCGGTATACCCTGAGCTGACCTAACCAGCATTGTAGAAATTATACTGTATACATGTATCCCCATATACGAAAATGTAATGTATAAGAAGTCACTTCCTTGTTCTTTTTTTCCACTTTTTAGCTGTTTTTTAACAAAAAAGTAATTCCTAAACTTTTCAAAGTCATCGCACTGTCATTTTTGTTTCGTGTCCTCTGGTGTTGATGGGTCCATTGGCAAATGAGGCTTTGTGAGGGCAGTTTTTTTTTGGATATGGGTTTTAAGGGACCCTTTCAATTGTCCCTTAGAGAAAAGTGTCCCCTGGTCAGCATCAAAAGAAGGCGGTGGCGGCTTCTTTTTATGACCCCGGCGGTCACTTTGTAAAATAGGTTTTATAGGTTAAAAACCTTTTTTTTTTGCCCTAGACACATGTTGACCCCTGGTCATCTCCATTGGGTCTTTATCAAGACGTGTAAAATAGTCGTCCATTCGGCTACTGTTCTAATGCAATTAAAAGTTTATTTTTAAGTGTCTCTATAGGACTAACCATTTTCCCGCCATGTTTACTAACCTTTGTATCAATTAGCGAATTTTTTCTCGACACCTGATAACAAAATGTACAAAATATCAGGATTTCTGATTGGCCATTTAATTAACTTATAATGGGGATTAAATCAGCTGATTAGTGTTTCCGGTATTAGGTTTCTATTAAAATACATGTATATATACAAATTGCCTGATTGGTTCACTAATGACATTTATGTAGGTCATGAATGAAGAAAAGATGAAAGTTCTGTGGGAAAAAGGACCTATTTTTACCACGCTTTTAAGTTGAGAAAGACCATTATCATTTGTTTTTTTTTTATTGTGTACAGTGAAACCTGTGAATAGCACACCCCATTGGGACCGAGCCATGGGATGTGCTATATATTTGAAGGTTCAGCTAAAGTGATGACCATAATGAATCGGATATTATTATCCTATAATGAAGATGCACAAATATATATGTTGCAATTTTAAATGGTTTGTAACATAAACAATATACGCTTTAATACAACTGCATCTACATGTATGTAGATGTAGCCATTTTTACTTTATATTGTGTATATATATGCATGTATACCTAAATACCTTTTCTAAATGGTATAAACATGCATTCACTATGCTAATGTATTTTATTTGACATTTATCGCCCTCATTTTGGGATTTCCCAGTGGGTGAAATTTCATTGTTGCATGCATGCTTTGGTGTATACGCTCTTGCCAGGTAAAATCGTGATTCTGTCCCATGGGAAACCATTGCGCAAGTCACGTTTCTCAGGGAATACGCTATATAGAGGTAATTTGTTCTATAAAATCGATCCGTGCATGCCGACTGTGAGGGTGCTCTTCTCCCAGGTAGTATACGCTATTTGGAGGGCTCTTATCCGCAGGTTTCACTGTATCGATAAATCTTAATGGTGCCCCAGATGGAGAAAAATAAATATATTACCATATATAATGTGTCAAATGTATTTTTATATACATTGTGTATTTAGGTACATGTATATATATATAATTTAGACTTGACTGTTTTATTTATAATTGTTTAAGGGCTCTATGTGGAAACTGGAAGTCCTAATAATAGCCCATATGTGCATTGAAAAATTTCATGTATACACTGCATGTATTCCTCCCCCTGCATGCATATTATGTAATATAATATATTTAAAAAAATGACTTTTAAAACGTTTTAAGCTATAGTAAAATGGTCCTTTTATTTAGGGCTTTTCTATGTATTTAGGGCCCTGAATGCAGCCTAATTTTTGGGTAATAAAATATGAGCTCGTTTTTAGCTATTTATCTTTAGGCTTAATAGGGAATAGGGCTTAATAAGAAGGGTAAGGTATAAAGTGACCCTGAGTCTACCTATTGTATATAGTTTGCGCAGAAAAAGAGGGGGGGTTTGTATATACAGGGTGTATGCATGGAAATAAAAGATGCTTCAGGGTAACAATAAAAACAACGGAGGAAAGACTAATTGTTTTATTGGGAGAAATTTAGGCGAATGCGGCTATGCGATGCACGCCACAAATGAACTTTCAAACATTTGCACACAAAAAATAGCAAAATTCATGCAAAAAACGTGCTTTTTTTCATCAAAGTCGTAAATTTTTCGAGGCAGAAATCTGGAGTGAAACGATTCAAAACCACCTTTAGTATATTTTAATGAGCCTAAGAATAGAGAATTTCTTATGATATATAGTATAAATGGGGATTACATGTATGGAGTTATATAATGAACATGATATATATAGATTCTATACTGTAGAATTTAGATTTGATAATACTAAATTATATATAATTGAATACTGCATATTTAATTAATGTATTTGTAATTCATATGAAATTTTCTTGAAATGTTCATGTGTGATTTTTATTTTGATATTTGATTTGTGAATTTTATTATACATTGTAAAGTTTAAGACATGTTTTCCAATGCACATGCATTTAAATAAAAATGTAAAAACATCATTCAAAAATATAGATAAACATTTTTTTCGTATACAATATACCTTAAAACTTTTTAAACACTTTTTCTGAAAAATAATCATATAAAAACGTACAGAAATGTTGAAATATATAGTAAAACATTTCAATAAACTTAAATGATTTTACTATTTTATTACTAAATTATTAAACTATTTTTAAAAAAATATATGTAAAAACGCAGACAAATTTCCAAAAATAGCTATAAACGTTTCTTAAAACCTTAAACCATTTTTTCGCCACTTTTTTTTATATATACTGCATGATAAAAATATATATAAAAAACGTAGAAAAATGTCCACAAATATACTGCAGAGCTCAACATTTCTTAAAAACTTGCATGTTTTTAATCACACTTTTTGAACACACTTGCATGTAAAAATGAAGAAAACTTCCCAAAAGAAACCATTTTCCTAAAACTTCAATGTTTCATACAAAAATTGATTTGCAACATCATTGTAAAAACATTGCAAACCTTCTATAGTTGTCGAAATTCAAGGCCTGATAAAAGCTTGAAAATCCATTGTGTGAAATTGGGTGAAACCTATATGTTTTTTTGTTTAATCCTAGCATGGCAACATAAACATTTTCGGTTGTCCCATTTCTGCTTCTATTTCTGATAAGTTAGGGTCGGCCTCCTTTCATCTCTCTTTTATGACGCTCCCATGCAGTTCACCTTGGTGACCCCTCCCTAGAAAGAAGGGGGTGATGACGCCATTCAATTAGCCGATTAACTTTATTCACTGATTAAAGGCGTTATAACGAACGATTAAACATGCATGTATATATAAGCTATAGAAAACTAAAACAAAAAATGAAAATTTATGACGACACGCCTTAATGAACCATGTTGTAAAACAATTGAAATGGAAATTTTACCATTTTAGTTATAATCGTGTTTAATTGACGGACATGTTAATCAGTAGGCTTATACATTTTGACAAAATGGATGTTATAACAAATACAAAGCCAAATAAAATGACGTCATTGCTATATTATTTAAATATTTTGTTATATAAATCTCAAAAAAAAATTAAATTCGTTTAAAATCTTGATAAAAATAATATATATGTAGGTATACTCATACATAAACTCATATTATATATATACATGTATACTCTATATCCAAAAATGATAATGTATTTAAGCACTTTTTTAACTTTAGCAAAGTATGACGTCATTATACATGTATATACAAAACCATAATTGCTATATTTTTATATAAAAATCATCGATCTTATTTGTGTTTTATATGCACGTGCAATAAAGTGGTGTTAATAATTATATTAAGTTTATTTATTTTTTATTTAAAAATTGCTTGAAGGCGATATATGTGTCAATATTTTTTATAACATGTGGCTAATCAGCATTCGAAGCATATACTGTATAACCTCATATATAAAACCTACAATTTTGGTGCAACCCACTATGGCCAATAAAAGTGTTTCATTCACTTTTTATAAAACAATATAAACAATATACAGTGCTTGAAATGTTCTAACCTAGAAAACCTAGAATTGTCATAGTGAAATTCATATAAAATTATAGAAAAGAAGTTGAAAAGCATGTTGTTATATATAGTTTTGAATTTTCGGTCAGGAGCCATTGTTTTAAAAAACTGGAAAAGTCAGGGAAGTTGAAAATTTCTTTTCTGCATACATTGTAAATAATTGCTTTATGGATATATGCAACAAAAAAGTATAAATACTGCATGTATAGCCTACACTTCTCGGTATAACAAACGTTCTGCATATACAACGAACGGTTCACCATCCCACATTACTAAATGACTTTATAACGAACAGCAATTAAGATTTTGACAAGGGGTTCGTTATATCGAGAGCTGCATTTTAAGTTTAGCAATTATACGTGTTATACGTGCACAAACTCCGATCGACACGTGCAGATCTTCAATTCCAGCTAATCTTTAATCCCCAATGCAGATAAAAACCATTATCAGAATTCCGGCCATTTTGCTTTTCGTTTTGGCGGTACAAAAGTCCCGCCTTTCCATTTCGAAGCGCGTTCTAAGCCCGCCCACGCTCGCGATTGGCCGAATAAAGCACGAGAGGCAGATTTAGCGTTTCGTATTGGTCGAAGGTTAACCAATGAGAGCATCCGTCTGGCCCCGCCTTTTACGTGTTCACCTTCTGTTTCTCCCACCCCACACGTAACACGTTCCGTCAAGTGGGTTCGCGATTGTCAGTGCGTCCGGTTCGTCGCTCGTCCATCGTCCGTAGGAAAAAAAAACCAAATCGTTTCGGTTTTCGGACAATTTCAAGTGTTTTTGGACAGGTGTACCTGTTGTTACTCACTCAACTAAACACCCTGCCTTCAATCTTCAAGTCTTCACTCACCGATTTTGACTTACGTCCTTGTAGCTGGTTTTTTTCAACAAAAACGTGATTTACCGGCGTGGATTTAAACGGTACGTTGTTAAAAAGACGGAGACCTTAACGACCCGTTAAACAGTGCTTCGTATTATCTCATGGATTTATGTCGAGAAATATGGATTTCGTCAACCTGTTTGTTCGCGAAACAATCGCCTTGTTTTTAAATACTTCGTAAAATCTCAGTTTAGAATTTCGAACGTGCGTTCTTTTAGTTTTTGGAACGGTGGCACGTGACTCGATTTTCGAATTTTTGTCAATCGGAAACGTTGGAACGCGGGCACGTTCGTGACAGCGCGAGATTCTCGTTCTTCATTCCATTTAGAAAAAGTGAAAAAAAACGAATTTTTAACTGAATGCACATACATGTATACAAAAATTTACAGTGGGAACGATTTGAATTTTTAAAATTATTTCTTGAAATTTTTGAAATTGTTCTCGAATAATTTTCGAGCTTGTTCCATTTGAATTTTTTAATTCGAAAAAAAAAAGAAAATAGAACATTCGAACGTCACGTGGCGACATCGCGAGATTCTCGTTCTTATATATTTGTGTTCCACACATTGAAAATTAATAGAACGCGAATTTGAAAAAAATTTCGAATTGCACGCGACAACTTTCCATTTGGCTGTATCCAAGATACGTGTTGCATCTTTTAATTATTTTACGTCACGTAACTGGTTAAGGGCACGTGAGATATTTTTTTTTTAAAATTCGATGATGGTTTTGCGGCGCACCTACCCCACGGACCTCCGTTCGTGTGAGGCTCTGTAAACAGGGTCCTTAAAACCCAGCCTCCCCCATAGGCCCTAACCGGAACATAATGGTTATGTACCCATCACACATGCATCACACGTCGTCCAACATGTACCCGTCGTCGAACCGCCACTTGAACCACCCCAGCCAAAACTACAGCATCGCGCCCTTCGGTTACAGCCAGCAAGGGGCCCAATACGGCGCCCCGGACATGGGTTGTGCCGTAGCGGCCCAGTACCAGATGGCCACCGCCGTAGGGTTGACCGACGGCATGCAACAAGGAGGGCCCTCGGCCATGGGCTGGCATACGCCTGCAGTCTACATGTCCTCTTGCGCCAGAGGCCCCTTCGACCACCCCGAATGGCCCCAGGGCCAACAGGGGGTGAGCCCTTGTTCTCACGCCGGACCTCAGCCTCCCAATTCGGGTTTGACCCTTTCGGCTTCCCCGTGCGGCTTTTCGGGCGGGGGTGGCACCACCTACAAACAGTCCCCGGCCCCCACCCCCCAGGACCAGGAGTACGCTGCTGCCCAGGGCCAAGTGCACGACCTCACCCACGGCCATCACTCTCCCGACTCCGGACTCACTGTGTCCAGTGACGGGGTCAGCAGCTCAGACTCACCTCAACATCCCAACCACCACGCCGTCAACCACACGCACCACGTGCACCACACGCAGGCCATGAACAGGCCAACTCCTGTGAGGAGCCCTTTCGAGTGGATGAAAACCAAGTCGGCATTTCCGGCGCCACAGAACTCAGGTAGGACTGGTTTCTGTAAGCACGAGGGGTGGCAAAGGGCATCTTGTCCAAATTAAGGCCCCCCCCCCCCCCCAATGCATGTTTATATACTATGAGGGGTCAAGGGTCGAGACAGGAAAATTAAAGAACCTATACAGTCACTGCAGTGTTAAAAAGCTGCTAAAATTCGGGTATATGCATACATTACAACTTGAGTAAAGATCCTATACACACCATAAACCCCATGGGTCTATGAGGGGTCAAGGGTCGACGCAGGAAAAATAAAGAACCTAAAACGGGTCAGTTTTAAAATGTTATAAAAATTCAGGCCCCAATGCATGTTTATATATACATACAGTATGTTTTATAAGCAACCTTTCTGCACTGGGTCTATGAGGGGTCAAGGGTCGAGACAGGAAAAGTAAGGTCCTTGGACGCGGTCAGTGTTAAAATGTTGCCAAAATTCAGGTACATGCATGCATGACAGCTGTGAGAAAAGGTCCTATATACCCATGATTCAGGCCTCACTGCATGGTTGCTATGTTTTAGAGTATTGATAACCTTTCTGTATTGCCCTCATAAAACCATGGGTCTACGAGGGGTCAAGGGTCGAGACAGGAAGAGTATAAAAAACCTAGGACGGCCAGTCTTAAAATGTTGCCAAAATTCAGACGTTAGAAAAGGTCATAAACACGATACAAACATATCAGGTCCAAGTCAAGGTGTCTTCTTCTACTGGGTCATATGAGGGGTCAAGGGTCGGGTGTAAAAAAAGACAGACTTACGATACTATAAACTTCATTCCGTCAACTGCATGTTAAAATGTTGCCAAAATTTAGACTGTCATACTGTTTTAGTCCACGTGATGTCCACATATGTGAATCGGCCCATTCAGTCAAGCATACATGCACCATCGGGTCAAGGGTCATCTGCTAAAGGTATGATTTTCACAAATAAACGTATACGTGGCAAGGTTTCTATATGAATGTGGAAAAAGATTAATTGAGGTTATGTATACTTTAATCCCCCACCCCCCTTAATGGTCCCTCTGGGATCAAATGCGGTTCAAAGGTCACGCTTTCTATACAGCGTCATGCACATTCATATTTAATGTTCGTGTATGTGAACCTTCAAATATGGACCTTATAGACTAAACATGTGCAATTTAATTACATTTAATTAAAATTGAAATTGAGCATTATAAACATTTCATAAAATGTATACAATTTTTCGAAAGTTTCATAATTAATTTTAATGAATGTATATCTTTTGCTACATTTTTCATCTCTAATGTAGATCCAGTAAATGTGTGCTTTGCTCTCGATGGCTAAATTTTCAATAAATTTCATTTGTCCCTCTTTCGTATAATTTGTCCTCTTCTTCATCGGCTAAGTTTTTTTAATATCGCCGCCATTTTGTTTCGTCGTTTTCTCTTCCCTTCTAATATATATATATTTCATCTCCTCGTTTCACTTTTAATAAGGCAAATGTTTACTTTGTGGAAATACAAACTTGAGTCACATCGCGAGCAAATAGAGACATTTATAAGGAAAATTGTTTTTTTTTCTTCCTACTATCAAAACAACCGGAAGTACAATTTTTCAACGCCATTTTTCAATTATGAAATTTGATTTTTGTTCAAATTTTGCTTAATTTCTGTGGTAAATACAGCTTACTAAATTTACAGATAATTTACGTTTTAAAGGATAGATTTTATCCTGAAAACCGATTTCAGCTAGGATTAAGTCTATTAAAAAAAAAAATACAATTTACGAGATATGAAAAAAACCTGGTTTTTTGGTTATAACTTCCACATGTTTTGTCGTATTTAATTAAGGTTTGTTTTAATGGATGGAGCTCGAAAAGACGAAGAAAACGATTACTTACAGCACTCACTTATCTCCAGTAGTTTTCGAAAGATACACGAGCATGCGTGTTGTGATTTCACGGTCGTCTTTTAATCCGTTCTGTTCCATTTCACCCCATAATTAGAACACGAAACCACCTTTCCTTAATGCGTTTAAAATGAGCGCATGCTCGCTGTATATACTGTCTGTGTTTTCAAAGAAAGTGATTTAATTTAATGTCCGTTATTTCGGATCCGATTTCTTTATTATTTTATTGTCACGCGAATTACCCAGTTATTGCTTTTCATTGTTGTTTATTGACCCCTAAAAATGCATCACCTTAAGCCTTAAGCTTATTCCAATCCAATAGGCCTCTAGCTGGAGCGTCGTGGATTTATAAGCACGATACAATACCTCTAGCGCACATTTTTGGGCCATTTTAGTAACATTTTTTTCAAATTACTCTAAAACTATATATATTCTGATTTTAATAATGCTTAATCTTAACTGGATATTTAAATATTCCGGCGCTTTAAAATAAGGTCGTCTTTAATTGAACTATAGGACTTTAATCGCCAATTACGTTAACCATATACGTTGGTTTTAGGGCCTTTTATTCTCCGAGG
>JAQGCC010003412.1:0-15439 GCA_034698905.1 Xestoiulus laeticollis
AAAACTTAAAATGTCTTAAGACATAAAATGTTAGAAAAAATGTTTCTTAATCTTAAAATGTCTTAAGATAAGACTTTCTAAAAAAAACTTAAAATGTCTTAAGACATAAAATGTTAGAAAAAATGTTTCTTAATCTTAAAATGTCTTAAGATAAGACTTTAAAAAATTGTGTCTGGGCCTTAAATTAAACTAATGTTTTAAGACAAAATACTGGAAAGTCAGGGAAGTTGAAAATTTGCCTGATATCTGGATTTAAAACTCATTTTTCAGAAACTCGAGCTTGGTATGAACCTTCTAAGTCACATTGGGACTTTCATAAAAGAAGATTGCACCAATTTGGTACATCTAGACCTGGGCTACAATGACATAGAGGAAATCAAGAACCTACACAACTTGGTCAACCTAGTGTAAGTCACGTATGAACTTTGATCCCAGGTTCCTGACCTAGCCTAACATAACTTAACCAGAATTAACCAAGCCTAATTAGTAATTAATAATTTAAATTTGGTCAAATCGTAAAATGGTTGAAATGTCGTCAATATTTTTATAAAAAAATTCTAAAATTTCAATTTTTAGATATCTTAATTTAGATGACAACACGATACTAAAGATAGAAAACCTGGAGAACCTCACAAATCTGAGAATACTTAATTTGGGATATAACTTGATTACAAAAATAGAGGGACTGGACAAACTCGTCAAACTTGAGCACCTTAACCTGCAGAGTAACCAAATTGAGGTTAGTGTCTTGTTTCTATAAATTACAACATGTACACCTTAAATTATAGAGTGTTATTAATTTTAATTATTAGGAAATTGAAAATCTTGAAATGTTAACTGAGCTAAGGCATCTCAACTTGTCGTCTAATCAACTCTCCTGCAGATTGAATACTATCAAAGCCCTAACCAAACTTCAATATTTGAACATAGAGGTGTGTATTAATTACGGTTAGTGCTTAAAGTGTCCTATGGTCCTAATTAAGAGGTTTTTTTTCCAGGAAAACAACATACCCACTCTGGAGCATGCTCCCAAGTTGCTCGACTTGACTACACTGATGTGGGGTCAGAACTTCGTGAAATCACTTGATATTCCAACCTATGAAGGTCAGTTGTCAGTCCAGGACACCCTAAGAAAGTTCCACAGAGAGAGGGGCCTCTTCCTTAGATTAATGTATTTTATTTTTGTCTTTAGATGAAGAAACAGGTGAAATTTTACCAATTTTTCCTAACCTGAAACTCATATCAGTAAGTTACTTGCCTTAATTTTATATGTATTTCCATATCAGCAATTTTATAAAAATTCACATCTTGAAACTTCAACCATTTATACACTGCTTTATAAAATTGTATGATAGCATGTTTATTTATTACTATTAATACTATAGGGGTACTCAAGTTCATCATCCTACAGCTGAGATTTCGTAAACAGGCTCGTGCATATAATCACGTGCGTTCTAAAATAGATTTTTGGAACGCAAGTGATATAGTTCTTAAAATTAAAAATCTAATTTTTAGAACACACGTGATGGATTTTTAGAACGCACGTGACAGTTCTTAGAATTAAAAATCTAATTTTTAGAACACACGTGATGGATTTTTAGAACGCACGTGACAGTTCTTAGAATTAAAAATCTTATTTTTAGAACACACGTGATGGATTTTTAGAACGCACGTGACAGTTCTTAGAATTAAAAATCTTAATTTTTAGAACACACGTGATGGATTTTTGGAATTAAGAATCGATTTTTAGAACTCACGTGCCTATTTACGAATTAATACGAAATCTCAGCTGTACGATGATGAACTTGAGTACCCCCTGTTATTAATTTTGAAATTAACTTCTATTTAATGCATTATTTGACCACTTTTAATCTTCTCAATTTTTTTTTTTTTTATTTATAGTTGAGAAACAACCTAATAGAAAGTTATGATGAGTTAAAAAAGTTGGATATTTTCAAAAAACTAGTTGATGTAAAAACATCTGGAAATAGTGTAAGACCAGAAAAACGTGCTCGAAAACGGGCCATAAGAGACAACATTTCAAGAAGACAACAACAGGAACCGGAAGTGACAGAAGATGATTGGATGGCAGGATTTAAGAGATTCAAGATCTGAACTTTGAAACTTTTACATTATTTTAAAAAAAATAGTACTTTTATTGTGTACTTAGTTTGTAATTTTTAATCGTTATATTTTAAATTTGTATTGAATTTGATAATAAATTTGTGTTTCGTATAAATTAATTGACACGCCTCTTGACCTTTGACCTGAAATTGACATTCATGAATGACCCCCTTTTTATCACCTAGAAAAAAGTAAATTTAATTTGTAGTATAATTTCAACATGGTCACAGATTTCAGCTAGGCTAAAAATCCATTTTGTGACCAAGACTTTTGTTTGAAATTATTTGAGCCAAGTAAACTAAACCGGAAGTGACGTCATCGTTCAAGTAACCGAAACCGGAAGTGACGTCATCGTTCAAGAAACATTAAGTGGTCACAAATTTCAGCCTAGCCTTAAATGGGATTAGTCCGAGGACTAATTAATCCCAATAAAGGTCATGAAAGGTCGTGTTAGATAACAAAAATGACAAATAATTAGGGGTCAAAGGTTAAATTTTGTGATTAATTTGCATATTATGCTGAAATACATTTCGTGACTGCATCTAATAAAATATTTCTTGGCCAATGACGTCACTTCCGGTTTCGTTCAATTGGCACAAATAATTTCAAACTAAAGGCTTTGGTCACAAAATGGATTTTAGCCTAGCTTAAATCTGTGACCATGTTGAAATTCTGTACTACAGATTTAAAATTCACTGTTTTCTAGGTCATAAAAAGGGGGTCATTCAGGAATGTCACAATTTCAGGTCAAAGGTCAAGAGGCGTGTCAATAAAATATTCAATGATTTATTTACTATAAATTGACCATAAAATTGCATTTTTATGTTTATAGTGTCTAATTAATCAACCTGCAAACAAGATTTGTAAATTTATTAACGAAAATGGCTGCTGCAAGACCTGCAATTGTAAATTATTTAGGACATTAAATTACATATTAAATTTAAGATTTGTAAATCTGATTAATTAAATTTTAATTTCATTTTTCATAGAAAATTCTAAATTTGTGTGATAAGGATGTGGTTGATATGGACTCGTACGATGGTCTTAAGGATCTTAAAGGAGTTACAGTAAGAAAAAGTGTCTTTATAAGGACCTAAAGGCATGGAATAAGTCATTAATTGTCAGGGAGATTTGGATAGGCCTTAAATAGTCATGATCAAGTTGTAAATAGTCATAACTAGGGATAGTCTTGAAGTGTCTTAAGACAAATAGCTTAGCCTTAATATTTCTCATTACAAAAACAGCTAAAAAATGTCTTACATGTATATCTTAAATTATCTTATGGCAAAATAAGTGTCTTATAACAAAATTTGACAAACAAATTACCAGAAAAATGGCTTGACTTATAATGTCTTAAGACAAATGCGTCTTGGCCTTTAAATACCTTTAAAAAACATTGCAAAAATTCACCGAGAAATAGTGTCTTAGCTTAGAATTTTAAGACATAACTTCACAGAAAGTTTCTTACTTATTAAGTATCTTAGGACAAGAAATGCTATAAAAGTAATTTCTTTGACTTATACACTGTAGATACAAAATACTTCGTAATCTTAAATTATCTTATTGCAAAATAAGTGTCTTAGAACAAAATTTGCCAGAAAAATGGCTTGATATAATGTCTTAAGACAAAAATGTGTCTTGGCCTTTAAATATCTTTAAAAAAATGTTTATATGAATTCTCAGAGAAATAGTGTCAAGAGTTTTAAGACATAATGTACATGTAACTTTCCAGAAAATGTCTTAATAAATAAATTAACAGAAAGTTTCTTAATGTTTAAGTGTCTTAAGACAAAATATGCTATTAAAGTAATTTCCTTGGCGTAGTTTCTTAAGATATAACTTGCCAGAAAATATTTCATAATCTTAAAGTGTCTTAAGACAATATGTCTTTTTTAATTGTCTCGTAACAAAAATTGCCACAATTAAAATACCATAAGTGTCAGGGAATTTTAAGATCTTACCTTTTTTTTTCCAGAAACTCCTCCTTGGCAATAATTTCATGAATAATATTGGGTCTTTCGTAGCAGAAGATTGCACCAGTTTGGTCCATCTTGACCTGTGCTCAAATGAAATTGGGGCAATCAATAATCTGCACAATTTAATTAACCTCACGTAAGTCATGACCTTTGACCCTCGAAGCTAGTCTCAAAGTCCTGTAATAATAAAGTATAAAAATGGAGAATTTTCGAAATTTCAAGAATTTCGAGTTAAATGTTCAAATTTGAAATGCCTAATTTTTAAAACTATTCAAAAATAATTTTCCAAAACTTTTCAAAACAATTTTCCAAAACTTTTTTAAACAATTTCCCCAAACTTTTCAAACGTGTCATAAAATGCAAAACTGAAAAATATTAATTTTCATTCCAGTCATCTTTATTTAACAGACAACGCTATAGTAAGGATTGAAAACCTTGAAAACCTTAAAAACCTTAGGGTTCTTAATTTGAGTTGGAATGGGATTAAAAAAATCAGGGGCCTTAGCCAACTTACAAAACTCCTGAATTTAAATCTAGGAAATAATAAAATTAAGGTCAGTGAAATTTATAGAATTGATTATATCGTTATAGAATTACATGTATGTCATTTAAGACACTTATTTTTGCGTGAACAGGTCATTAAAAAGCTTCAAAACTTGACTGATCTGAGAATCCTTGAATTATCAGGAAATAAAATCTCCAAATTGGAAAACCTTGAAGCCCTAACCAAACTCATGACGTTGTCCATAGATGTACGTATTAAATTGCTTTAGGGTCTTAATATGTCAGGGTCCTAAAAAGTCATTGAATTTCAGAAAAACCAAATATCCACTCTGGAACACGCCCCTAAGTTGCCAAGTTTGACCAGATTTACTTGGGGTTTCAACAATATGACCCTAATGGACATTCCAACATATGTAGGTCAGTTAATGGTTTAGGGCACCTCCTTCCATGCTGAAACCTTGACCTGTCCAAGAGTCTAATACATGATTTTATTCAATTAGATGAAGTAACTAATGAAATTTGTCCAATTTTTCCCAACCTGGAATATATTTCTGTAAGTTATTTACCTTAAATTTATATTTCCAGCAATTGTGTAAATCCTCAACTTGAAATTACTTGAAATTTACAAAAAAAAACAATTACATGAAATTTTTAGAAAAAATTTCATCCATGTCTACATACAATTTATTTACAGTTGGATTGCAGTTCAATAACAGATATTAAACAGCAGATAAATGAATTAAAAAAACTACGGATTTTCCAGAAATTAGGTGAAATTGAAATAAATGGAAGTCTGGCATTATCAAGAGCACAAATCATGCAAATATTACCAGATATAAGTGTAATAGACGAAGAGGATGTGACAGAAGATTACCTTAAAGGATTCAAGAGAATGAAGATGTGAAATATTTAAAAATTTTATAACCCGAATTAACCCACTTTTAATCAAAACTTATAACTTAAATTATTATGAAATTAATGTAACAAATTGAGTTTGCTTTCTCTCCATCTTAAAAAATATTTACTTATGTATGAAAAATAATCGTGTGTCCAATGGTGTGTCCAGAAATCTATTTTTGGAACGCACGTGATTCGAGTTCGTTGATTTTTAGAATCGCGTGCGTTCTAAAAAAGTCTTTTTTTGTTCCAGAAATCGATTTTTGGAACGCACGTGATTCGAGTTCGTTGATTTTTAGAATCACGTGCGTTCTAAAAAAGTCGTTTTTCTGTTCTAGAAATCGATTTTTTAGAACGCACGTGATTTGAGTTCGTTGATTTTTAAAATTCACTGTAGCATAAAAAATAAATTAAAATTAAAAAGTGCCTGGGTCCCAAAAACCCATTTCCGTGTGACTGTCTAAATTTAGGACCATTTTAAAGTTGTTAATCCCAGAAATGTCAAATCGTTACCTTTGTGTCCCAAGAAGGAATTCCCCATTGTTATAAATGAAGTAGGTCATTTTAGTAGGGCCTAATTGATAGCAATTAGGGCCTTGTTACAAGAACCGTTAGAGATATAACTTCCTGATGTTGGACAAGTATGACCTTTGCCCATTATATTTTAAGGCACCTGTTGGACAGCTTGATTCCCATTGGTTGAATATTTACCCTTAGATCCTTTTCAAACAGTAAGGTCCTCTTTGTAACGTCTCTTACTTTTACTCAGTGGTGCTTGCTAAAAGTTCGTGTGGAAATTTCTTAGGATATTCAACCAATTTTTCAATATGAGTTCAAGATTCGATATGGTAAGTAAATGTCTTGGTATACTCTTAATTTTAATGTATCCAAAGCGTAGGTATCCCAGTCGTCCTATATTTCCTATAAATTCCTATATTTTTATTAACTTTTGTACAGAATTGTAATAACCAGGGTGACGAACAAGTCCAAAAATTACAAAATATTCCTAAAAGTCCTAAATATTTTAAAAAATGTTCTGAATAAACGAGTAATTGTTGTACAAATGATGTTTCAACAGTAAGTTACATCGAGGTATGATGACCGTATAAATGCACTGTGAGCTAATGTAATTTTTACAAATTATGAATGTGATGCGCTAAAAACACAGGAAATTTCGTCCTAATTTTGACATAAATGCGAATTAAAAACAATTTTAAAGTATACATTTAAAAAGTCGTCTTAATAAGTCCTAGAATGTCCTAAAATTCAATCTAAAAAATACTAAAATGTATTCTAAGTAAGCCCTAGAATGTCCTAAAATTTAATATTAAAAAATCCTAAAATTTAATCTTAAAAAAGTACTAAAATGTAGTCTAAATAAGTCTTAAATGTCCTAAAATTTAATATTAAATAGTCATAAATTAAATATTAAAGTCCTAAAATTTAATCTAAAAAAAGTACTAAAATGTAGTCTAAATACAGTGTAAGTCCTAGAATGTCCTAAAATTTAATTTAAAAAAAGTACTTAAATGTAGTCTAAATACAGTATAAGTCCTAGAATGTCCTAAAATTTAATATTAAATAATTTTAAATTTAATATTAAAGTCCTAAAATTTAATTTAAAAAAGTACTAAATATTGAATATGAAATTTTTTTTGCCATCCTGTGCTATAATTCCTATATTTTCGAAGAAAATGTCCTATAATTCCTATATTATTATCTCTAAAAAGTGGCTGGGATACTTGAAAGTGTCTTAAGAGGTAATTGTCTTAAATACATGCACGAGCGAAAATATCTTAAAAACATCTTATGGGTCAGGTGACATTAAGGGTCCATGTTGGCGTGTTTTCCTATGTGTAAATTTCTTGACGAGCCCAGCGTCTTTTCTAATTAAAATTCTGGGAGAAATAAAATTGGTAAAAATTGTGTTTTCATAGATCTAGGGCACAGAGGCCATGTTTTTTCATGAAAATGTTTGGTTATTTTTAAAATGAATAAATTAGATTTTTTTTTAAATGAATAAATTAGATTTTTTTTAAATTTCGCGAGTGTTTTGCATGATCTTGCTGCCACCTGTTGTCAAGTACCTGCAATTTATCGATTACCCATAGGAAAGGGGATGTTTAGTTCAGCGTTAAAAGAATAATAAATTTGACCCATACATGGCTACATATGGCTCATAGAAGGCCACATATACATGTGATCAAAACGCCCTTATAAATGGGCAATTTAGTGATCAAGGACACACAAATAATGGCAATTTGAAAGGCTAAAGTTGGTCCTTAAATAAAGTAGCTTATCCTTGACTATACTTTCGATCGCAAAGTTGCGATTCTCATTTGAGAATATAGCCCGAGGCCTGTGCCGGAAGTTGGGCTCGTCGCAAATTAGCGATTACACCAACTTCCTGTTTACAATCGGAACTTCCGGTAGGATTTTTTTTTAATTCATCTTACGCCTGTGAGCATTGAAGGTTGGCAAACACTGCTAGCTTCAGCGCATTGCTAAAAGCATGCTTCAAGGGGCATAATACAATAGTCAGGGAAAAAGTGCAAATGTCAGGGAAATTGAAGACAAATGTTACATTTTTATACATGCAAACTACCAAAAGTGAAGATATGGCATAATAATATGTGTGTTTAGTTCAGCCTTAAGACGTACAGTGGTGGTTAGTTAAATAGGACATTGATAATATCTAGAAACATGTGACATAGTTTTTAATTAAAAAGCTGAAATTCTATGGTGACAGTTCTAAGTTCATATACAAATAAAAATTAGGCAGCAGTGCAATGTTTACATGTCGCAACAGACCATTATAAAAGAGAGCAACCCAATAACACTGGTTACAGTAATAATTAAGACAGTGCCATGCACTTTACTTTGCTGAGTGTTTCTAGTAAGTAGCAAAATATCTTATCAATATATTCTTTAATTTTAACATGTCTGTGTGCATCAATTGTACTTTATTGCAATTTTAAGATGCAAAACAATGGGCCAAAACAAATACCCCAAGTAGCAAAATGACGTCATCATTTGACGTCTTAAAAACGTCATTTATGACCTAAAATGCTGTCCAAAAAAAGACGTACGGGCCTCAAGACGTCTTAAGACATAAAGTGATAGAAAAATTATATTTCTTAATCTTAAATTATCTTTAGACAATTTAATGCATATTGTTGCCTACATAATTAAAAATTATTAATTTTATCTGAAATAATTTATTAAATGAAAGAAAAATTAATGTATTTTTTAACAGGTAATAGTTGATCTGGCGGTTCGTGAAATATCGCATTTGGATGATGTCGAAGAACTGCAGAATTTAGAGAAAGTTGAGGTAAGTCTTTTAATTTATATTAGGGCTACTCAATTAAGTTCATCATCATACATCTCAGATTTCTTATTATTTCTTAAACAGGCTCGTGATTTGAGTTCGTTCGTTTTTAGAATCACGTGCGTTCTAAGTCGATTTTTAGTTCTAGAAATCGATTTTTAGAACGCACGTGATCAGAGTTCGTTCGTTTTTAAAATCACGTGCATTCCAAGTCGATTTTCATGCAGTTCTAGAAATCGACTTTTAGAACGCACGTGATTTGAGTTCGTTCGTTTTTAGAATCACGTGCGTTCCAAGTCGATTTTCAGTTCTAGAAATCAATTTTTAGAATGGACGTGATTGCGCCTGATCAGTCTGTTCACGAAATAATACGAAATCTCAGAAGTACGAAGATGAACTTGAGTACCACTATTAATTCTAAATCTCAACTAAATTTTAAAATGTGGAAGTAGTCATTAATTTTATTATGTTTTAATCTATTTTTCAGGTGCTTGATCTTACCAACAACTCGTTTTCTAATCTGGACTTTTTACAGAGATCGAATTGCTATGACTTGATCAAATTAATTGTGGAAGACAATTATTTGACATCCATAGACAATCTTCATCATCTTCAGAATTTAACGTAATCACATGTTTTATTATTCGCAGTATTCTACGCTAAGCAAAAATCTCCCCATTTTCAAATTCGTACACTTCCAGTAATATCGAATTTAACAAAAGCATTTTTATAATTTCAGCCAGCTAAATTTAAGTGGGAATAAAATCAGGGAGATAAAAAACTTGTCAACATTAGTCAGTTTATGGCACCTCGATCTTAGTTCCAATAAGATCAAGGAGATTGAAGGATTGGACTATCTTCTGGGGATGAGACAACTTCTGCTCGCAGACAACGAAATTTCCGTAAGTATTCTTATATTAAATATCTTTGTATTTCAAATTTCTTATATTTAATTATAATTTAACATTAAATTTCTTTCTTTTTTTGTTTGCAGGTTATCAAGAATATCAATCATTTAACGGAGTTACGGTACGAAAGAGATTTCTCCACCACCTTACAGATTTCATAATATTGCACATGGTAATTTGAATTTGAAAATATTAATAATTTTCATTTTTTTACAGTGTACTGGACCTAAGTTTCAACATCATAAATGAGATTGATAACATCGAAGCTCTGATAAATCTCAGGTTCCTAGATTTGAGCTACAACCGGATCTCCAAATTAAAAGGGTTGGACAATCTGGTAAAACTTGAAAAACTTTTTGTAAAGGACAACAGTATTGAAGTATGTAATTTGTCAAAAAGTTTTAGATTTGATTTTATGCCAACTTAAGTTAGCGCGTAATTTCTTCAGATATAATGTTTTTATTTTTCTCCAATATTTCAGAATCCAGATTATACGAACATCGTACGTGGACTACACTTTTGCTCCAAGTGCGAATTTTTCTACGATTATCAAACGGAATTTCTGGAGCACGACTGCCAGTTTAATTTCAGCGAGGCAGCTGACTTAGACCGCTGAAATTTAAAAGATTTGAGTTTTAAGAAAAGTAAGCCTGAAAATCAGCGACACAATATTGCGATTTAGCAGTACATTGTTGCACGATACGAAATTGTATATTCGCATATTGCACACACGTAACATTTTATGTGCTTTATGACAAATGCAGCAAAAAGCGAGTGAATTTCATTAATTTCAACCAAGTCTACAATAATCTTTGAATTCTCTCTATTACAGGTGAAATTACGGACCCCGAAGACCAAACGCTCCATTTTTATTCTACTTTTAATGTTAAATGTATTTTTACTGATTTATTGTATTTTTAATGTTTGATGTATTTTTACTGCTTTATTGTACTTTTAATGTTTGATGTATTTTTTACTGTTTTATTGTACTTTTAATGTTAAATGTATTTCTATTTTTTAGTGTACTTTTATTGTAATTTTTATATATGTTTTTTTATTAAATTAAACTTTAGCTTAAATAAAAATAACGCTTTTCATATAAATACTTTCATTGGTTCACTCACGATTTTATGAAACGTTATCTATTATACAATTTTAAGACAGAGAAATTTTCAGTTTCTTACATTTTTTCAATATTAATACACATAATTTTGTATGGTAAAATTCACATTTAAGATACAATTTAAAAATGTCTTAATACATGTATTTTCATTTTGTTAAATAGGCTATAAGACGTAATACTTTAAAGACTAAGATTTAAGAATTTAAAGACTAAAGTCTTCAGAATTTTTTGAACCTAATCTGAGATCATTTTGCAAGTATAATTTGTTAAATCGTTATTAATCTACATGTAATTAACAAAATTCAACAATTAATCGAAATTAAAAAAGTTTAATTAAGAATTTGGTTAATTACCTGATAATGTAAAGGTGGATGTGTGAAAGTTGTTAATCTACAAATAAAATTATTTGTTTAAATTAATTACAAAATTTATCAACCTTGAACCCTAATTAACGATTATCAAAAACAATTTTAAAAAAAAATTGTCCTTTTTTTGCGGAATTTGAATTAATAGCAATTTCATCAATGTAGTAAATTGAATTATTAATTACTATTAACTACACTGTACATGTAGTTCATTTTTAATTCGTATAAGGCAAGATAAAATCAGGACCAGCAAATAGACTTTCGATTGTGATTATTCAAGGATTAAACCACTTTCTGCAATCGCTTTTCAATGATTTTTCCAGGTTTTCCAGGACTATTTTTCATACAATGTATGTAGAACATTAAATTAAAATTAAATAAATTTGACCTTACCTTGTTCCTGGTCCTACATGTAGATAATATCAACATGTAATCAGTTGCATGTAATGAACAACATTTCTGCTCTCTGAATGAACCTGTAATGCATTAAATTAACCGGTTAATTGAAAGTGGACTTTAACCTATTGATAAATTAACATTTATAATTAATATTTGAAATTTCTTCAAATAAAATATGCAACTATTTACATAAAATACTTAAGGTTGATCATTTAAGTTACATAGTTCCTATTTTGAATTTCTCAATAGGGGTCGTTCATAAATTCTTAAGATTTAATAAAATTAAAAAAGTCAGGTCATAGGTCAACTAATCAGAAGTTATATAAATTGATTCTAATCTGATTTTACTTATTTGTTTAGAGGCAACAGAATCTGATTTTGGGAAAATGGCGAATATTCCTGTAAATATAGTCTACAAATTAATGGATTTCATTTGTTTAATCCGGATTTAATTCCTTAATTAATAATCTTATATCCATAGAATGTGCTTGATTTATCTTACAAGAACCTGGTGACAATGGAGGATTTGAAGGAGATGGAAGATCTTACAGATGTCACAGTAAGAAAAAAACATAATTACATGTACTATAATATATGAAATTAAAAATGCTAAAATTTCTTACGAACACTCCGATGAGCACCTTGTTTGTTGATTACTCCTAAAACTGCTAATTTTAATGCTTATTCTAAATAATTTAATAAACTGTCATTTAAGGACCTTTCGCTAAGTGACAACTTAATCGAAGAAATCATTCCATTCAACCGAAACCACTGCGTCAAATTGGTGCAGCTCAAATTGAATCACAATCGGATATTCGAAATCAAGAACCTCGATGCCCTCGTAAATTTAGAGTAAGAACTTGGGAATGTAATGTCGTACTACGAAACCTCTCAATTGAAAGATTTAGCAGCATGTCGTTCGACACGTTATTGACAACACTATCTTGTACTGTGCATTCGCAGTACGAAATGTAATCACACGATTCTGAAACGTACACGTCAAGCAGACGCGCTTATCGTTTGCAGACGATTCCGACGAAAAATGGTGGTAAATTTTAAAATGTGTTTGTGGTGGCGCTATACTTAAGGCGCTTCTACTACATGACACGGTTTATTGCATTTTAATTTGAACACAGTTTAAAAAAGCGCCAGAGTGATGGCGCTAAACATAACGTATGCCTGTAGTAACTTTGAGGAGCTAGTCATCAATACGTTTTTGGTGACGCGCCTTTTGGCAAAAGCGCCTTATGTTTAGCGCCACCACTCGGGTGTATTTGTAAACAGCATTGAAATTCAAATTCAAAATGCCGTGTAGTAGAAGCGCCTTAAGTAAAGCGTCACCACACCAAAACATTTTAAAATTTACCATCATTTTTCGGTGGAACCGTTTGCAAACGTTTGCCAGACGAGTTGTTTTATCGCACGATAAGCGCATCTGCTTGACGTTCACATTTCTGACTCTAAGATTAAGATGAAGGCAGTGTTGTCGATAACGTATTGTTGGACGACACTTTGCTTAATTTTGCTATTTTTACGGGTCATCCCGTCACCGCAAACACTCCTGTCGCTGCAAAGCCTCCCTAATCCATAGCAAGCCTAAACATTACAATTTTATAAGATTACTATTTCAGGTACTTGAATCTGTCAAAAAACGAAATCGATATAATTGGAAACCTGGAGGAACTTAAAAAACTTCGTGTCTTGCATCTGGAATCGAACGAAATAAATGAAATCGAAGGACTCGATCAATTGGTTAATCTCGAACACCTTTATCTCAGAAAAAACAGAATAAAGGTGAATTATTACTCTTTTTACTCGTGTAATAGCCCCACCTAGATTTTAAAGACATTTTTTAAAAACCTTGAGAGGTCCTGTGGGACCAAACCTGTGAATAGCGCAAATATTTGGACAAAAACAGTGAATAGCACAAACATTTAAGACAAAACCAGTAAATATCACAAACCTTTTAAACCAAACCTGTGAATAGCACAAACCTTTGGGACAAAACCAGTAAATAGTCCAAACCTTTTGGACAAAACCAGTGAATAGCACAAACATTTGGGACAAAACCAGTAAATATCACAAACCTTTTAAACCAAACCTGTGAATAGCACAAACCTTTGGGACAAAACCAGTAAATAGTCCAAACCTTTTGGACAAAACCAGTGAATAGCACAAACCTTTGGGACCAAACCTGTAAAAAGCTCAAATTATTGGAACCAAACAATTACACAAACCTTTGGGACCAAACCTTTGAATACCACAAACCTATGGGAACAAACCAGTGAAAAGCACATTAGTGCAAACCTTTGGGTTAAGTGTTAAGTCCATTTGAATACAAAAAAGTCTTAGTCTTAAGTCTTAAGACACAATTTGTAAACAAGGTCTTAAGTGTAAAACCATTTTGAATATAAGTAAAAGGCCTAATCTTAACAGTCTTAAGACAATTGCTAAACAATTTCTTAAGTGTTAAGCCATTTTGAATACAAGTACAAGGCTTAGTCTTAAGACAATTTCTAAACAAAGTCTTAATTACACTTAAGACCTTGTTTGAATATAAGTATAAGTAAAAGGCAAAGTTTTAAGTTTTAAGACACAATTGCTAAACAAGGTCTTAAGTGCTAAGCCATTTAAAATTTAAGTAAAATGCTTAGTCTTATTATTTTTTCAGGTCATTGAAAATCTTGATATGTTGACCAATTTAACAAAGTTAGATTTGTCCTCCAACCAAATTAAGCTAATCCAGAACCTGGAATGCCAAACTAAACTCAAGGTGTTGAACATTAATGTAAGTTTTACCAAGTGGAAATGCAATATGTTTGAGTCAAACATGATTTATTGTCTTAGCGCCACATGGTCTTATATCTATTTCAGAAAAACATAATAACTAGAATGAGCAGCACTATAGTGCTGAAGAGTTTGAAAAGATTGTACTGGGATTCCAACGGTGTTAAAACCCTAGACATTTATACCCAGAAAGGTAAGAAAGCTTCAATATTGTCCTGGACACCCCAAAAACATATCATCAATTTATATTATGCCATTTTTCTAGTTCAAGTAAGTACAGATAGGGATGTGACTGTGGAAGAGGATGTGGAAATTTTTCCAAACCTTGAATTTTTATCCGTAAGTAAAATTTACAAGCTACGCATTTACCGCTACCTTGACATACGAGCGTACACGTAGCTTTTGCATTTTCCAGTTGAGATATAATGACATCACTAGTCTTGAAGAATTGGCAAAACTGAGATGTTTCAAGAAGCTCTACGAACTGAGAACGTTTGGTAACATGTCACTTACGAACGATTACGACACGGACCTGGAACAAATATACAAATTTTCCAAATGCTTGCCGAGTGTCGCTATCTTCGACGGAGTTCGGTGCTTTGGAGTGTCCAGCGGCAGTGAAAGCGAAAGCGAAAGCGACAAGGATCTTTGCAGTGTAGACTCTGAAGACTCTTACAGCGAAGAAGACTCCGATAAAATTCCAAACGAGTGGCACAGTTCAATATACGATGACGAGATAAAAGATGAAAGCAACACAGATGCTGTGTGGACGGATGTTGCTGCAGCCACTGTCGACAAGGATGCTGCTGCTGCCACCACTATGGGCAGAGATGTTAGCGGCAAGGCTAAGATGGCTGTGTGCAAGGATGGTGCAGTCAAAGATGCTGCTGTCAAGGATGCCGTTGCTGCCATCAAGAATGTTGCTGTTGCCACCGTGGGCAAGGATGCTAGCGGCAAGGCTAAGATGGCTGTGTGCAAGGATGGTGCAGTCAAAGATGCTGCTGTCAAGGATGCCGTTGCTGCCA
>JAQGCC010003413.1:0-15439 GCA_034698905.1 Xestoiulus laeticollis
GTTTTCTTCCGTTCCCGACTAGTGACGTCAAAAGTCGGGAGTCGGTCAAAGTCGGTGTAGTGAGAATACGGCATAACACCCTGGCGTGCGACCGGGCAGCAGCGATTGGCTGCAATTGTGAACGTGAAACGTAATCACGCCACACAAATGGTACCTTATATAAAGCCCCCTTCCCACTGAATGTAAATCACTTGGGCCGTGCTCAAAATGCGCCTGGTGTTATTAATTTTATTAATTGACGCAGGCCTAATTAAACGTTTATATAAACTAAAATAGTTCTATACCAGGTTTAAAGCTGTGTATAAACCTTGAAATTCTAACAAAACATTGTCTTATTTTCGCTTATTTTCACCCGCTTTAGTCATATTACATCCTATTTTGTAATGTTAATGTTAACTCGCTCCTAGTGCTCATGCCCGGCATTTCAAATCCCCAATTTTTTTTAATTGCAAAAGTGCAATGGTATTGCAACGATTTTTTTACCATTTATCTGATCATTAACATACAATAAATAGCCCCTTTCAACTGACGGTGGGATATTATTATTATCATTTTTTAAAAGAAAATTTTAAAGAATGGACTGATTGGTGCTCATGCAAGTTGTGTAACAGTACCGTGTGTTCTGCTATAATATGGTGTTTGCTCATACGATTACACCATACAAATGAGAAACTGCATGTATGTGTACTAGCTTTTTCATCTATTCTGGTTTGACAACATAATCCTGCTCGACATGGAAAATGTTGGATTATAAACTTTATGTATTAAAAGTTATGGATAATTAGAGGCTTGTGTCTGTAATCTGTAGTAACTTCTGTTGCTTACATGATTAATTAGGCCTTTTTTAATAATAACTATAAGCATTAAAAACAAAATTTTGCGATGAATTGTTTTCATTATAAATTTATTGCAATTTTATAAAAATTATTAAAATTGTATTAATTTGGCTGCAAATTATCCAAAAAAATTATTATGTTGCTTTTCCAGTTAGGATCACCATAGTACATGTATCTTGTCTATAGACAATAGTGTGACAGGTGAACAGGTTAAGAATTCCAACTTTAAATTTGTGTAAAAACTGCAAAAAGAAGTACTTTGTCATAATTTTATTGTACGAGCATATGAAAATTAAATTTTTAATTGTGTACAAAGGAAAGGGCCTCCTTCAACTTTCTGGGAATTTTGCCTACGAAGGGGGACTTCCACCCCCTTCTCGAGGGGTCCTTAACGTGCAGAGATCAAGGGGGATCCACACGGAACCTCGGTTTAAACTCTCATTCGAAAGAGCCGCCACTTTGGGAATTTCGCCCTTTCGAAAAATTCCCACGACTTCCACCGGGGATCGAACCCTACACCCTGGGCTCGAGAGGCAAGCTCGCAACCACTCGACCGTCGGCGCCGGCTGTGTTGGATTTTTTTGATTTTTATAAAATCACTTTTCGCTGACTATTCCATCCAGGTCTATACAAGTATAAATTACAGGTCTGTGAAAACACTGTCAGTTAATTAGGGTAGTTTTAACTAGTATTTGATTTATGTCAATGATTATAAACGATGGACGAGAGAGGTTTGGATTTTCAAAAGCAAAAAGCACAAAACACAAAATTGTAAAAGGCTTTTGTGGCATCCCAAGATACAATTTTAGCCTGAATCAGTCGCCATACAAATGAGAGTTTAAACCGAGGTTCCGTGTAGATCCCCCTTACTCTCTCCACGTTAAAGACCCCTCGAGAGGGGGTGGAAGTCTACCCTCGTTGGCAAAATTTCCAGGGAGGTGACGAAGGCCCTTTCCCTGGCGTTGGTGTTTAGCCCACGTGTGCAGAAATAGGCCAACGTAAAAAATCACCAAATAAACAAACAAACCAATAATACTAATCAGATTTCCATGTAATTAGAAAATCTTATCTAATTCATCATATTACTCGGAATGCATTAATTTGCATATTTAGATGTTGCCTGAGGCGTGGATGAATTATATTTACTGTGAATCCCGTGGATAAATTAAGGCCCTCTAAGGGTATTAAGGGTATTGTATGTAAAACTTTGTATGCTACCTATTATCTATTATTTAATGTGTATGTATGCAATTCATATGAACAACGTACACCATATAGCAGAATGCACTGAATCAAATTGTATGAGCACCATACTTTAGCCATTACTAAATTTAACCACAGCCCTCGGTATTATTTGAAATATAGATGAAAGCGGATATTGATGTTAATGAGCAGATAATTGGTGAAAAAGTAGCGTGCAATACCACATACTTTTCTGCAATTTAAAATCAAATTGTATGAGCACCATACTTTAGCCATTACTAAATTTAACCACAGCCCTCGGTATTATTTGAAATATAGATGAAAGCGGATATTGATGTTAATGAGCAGATAATTGGTGAAAAAGTAGCGTGCCACATACTTTTCTGCAATTTAAAATCAAATTGTATGAGCACCGTACTTTAACCATTACTAAATTTAACCAAAGCCCGCGGTATTATTTGAAATATAGATGAAAGCGGCCATTGTATGTTAATGAGCAGATAATTGGTGAAGAAGTAGCGTGCAAAACGGTGCAATACCACATACTTTTCTGCAATTTAAAAAAAATCTCTCTACTGTTCGGCCCTGCATTTCATAAAGTCTAACAACAACAAAAAATGGTATCGAAACAATATTATAGAAAATTATATTCTGTACAACTTTCTTTTAAAGGAACTTTTTCCTTAAAACGTACAGGAACGGAGTTCTATGCCAAAAAGTGATTACGCAGTCGCACGCGGTAGCAAACTTAGTTATATAGTTATAGGGTCACTAGGTTTGCACTCATGCCATATTTCAAAACTCGATCCTTGACCATTTTTATGTTTCTAATGAATGTACTAATTAAAGTTTGATACACACGAGCGTGCTCATAGAAGCAATGAGAAGACCTTAAACATTTTGTTTGGAGATACAACAATTAAGTTATCTATGAGCCAATCACTTTAAAACATTTGTGTGAGTCAACCCTAAAACCGGGGCTCTAGGCCTTTTTTAAAAAAAAAACCATTGGGACAGCAAATGTACCCCTCCCAAGCAAAATTTCCAGGTAGCTAGTGATGACATTGATAATTTTAAATTGAAGCTAGATAATTAAGATTCAGTAAGCCTATTCATATGATGAAATCTAAATCCGTAAATCTTCATTAAATAAATACATTATATAAAATTTCAAATGTATGTTGCCTTATTAAGCACATTTTATTACTTTTCAACTGTTTCTATATTTATTATACTAAATTCTTTAACTGGAATGCATAGAGCATATACTTATAATGGTTAGGGGCCGTCCATAAATGACGTCAACATCTGAGATAGGAGGGGTAGTGAAAATGATGAGGCTAGTTGGTTAGGGCAGAGGAAGGTTGTCAAGACTCAGTTGTTGTCAACAAGGAATTGGATTTTTTAGGTAGATTTTTTTGAGTTATCTGTACATGTACTACTACTAGGGCTACTATGTTTCTCTCCAATAGAATAAAAGTAAATGTCATTATTATAAGTACCAGCTACAGTGAGCAAAAAAGTGTTTGGCCAGTATGTTTTTATTATTTACATGTTTATTTTTACATGTAATAATACAAATATTTATTGTAATATTACTGACAGCGTTTTAAATGGTATTGTAAAAGCAAAAATTGTTTGTAAACTCATAAAAAATAAAGGTACTATGAAGTTATCGGGCCTCAAAATGGATTATTTAAATTCGAGGTCAAACGAAGACGCTGAACATTATAGCGCAAATGCCATATGCCGGCCTGCGCCGCTGCGTAACCCAAACTAACCTATTTGGTGCCAAATCTTTCGTACTGGATAGGTACGCCCATATATACGCTCCACCCTAACCCAAACTAACCTATCCGGTGCCAAATCTTTTGTACTGGATAGGTACGCCCATATATACGCTTCACCCTAACCCAAACTAACCTATCCGGTGCCAAATGTTTCGTACCGGATAGGTTAGTTTGGGTTAGGGTGGGGTTAGGCAGCGCCGCAGGCCGGCGTATGGCATTTGCGCTATTATGTTCAGCGTCTTCGCTTGACCTCGAATTTAAATAATCCATTTTGAGGCCCGATAACTTCATAGTACCAAAATAAATCACAAATAATAACCAAAATTCACAGGCAAAAAGTATTTGGCCACTTAATAGAAGTGTACATTGTACATCAAAATTAAAAAAAAATGTAAATAATTCAAGGGTCAAAAGTTACTAAACTGGTTTGAAGTACATGTATTTCAATAAAATAAATTAGTTATTGTGCAACACTTCAGAAGAATGGGTCGAAAATCAAAATAGTTAAGTGATGGATCGAAAGATCAAATTGTCATTATTTCAGCAAGGAATAGGCTTGCATCAGATTGGAAAAAGACTTAAAATCCCTTTTCAACTGAATTGAATTGAATTGATCTGCCGACCCACGCCTCACACAACAAGATCTCCTCCGCTCCTATGTACACTCGCAATAAGTGGATAAAGTTTATGCGAAAGTTGTGGTATCATGAGTCATACTCGAACATGACGCTACTTGCGAAGGCAAGAAACACCACCAGAAAGTCTCCGCACAAAGACAAGCTCCTCCACGATATCTGCATTCAAAAATTATATGCTGTGGAGTGTTTTTACCATCTCCACATGGACACGGCCCATTACATCTCTTCAGATAAAATCTTTTGAAATTGGCATTGAATGGGCCATGCCCAGACAGGAGCTGAATAGGCTTGCCAGCAAGCACTCCAAATGCATTTTCAATGGAGCAAATGTACCTGAACACACTTCACCTAGTGGACACCAACTCTCAAAACCTCTTATTCCACTGTTTAGAACGCAAAATGGTTAACAAGTTTAGAACTAGTTCTACTGATAATCTGAAACGTTCAAGAAGACCAATGTCAATTTCAGAGAGAGATGCAAGAACTCATGTTTAAACTGTCTCCAAAAATCCAAAAACAAGTGCTCTTGAACTGGCAAAACAGTTTGCTTCAGCTCTAGGCAAGATTGTTAAACCACAAACAGTACAAAATAGTCTCCATGGACAAGGTTACAAAGCTAGGACACCAAGGAGCAAGCCTTATATCAGTAAAGTTAACTGACCCAAAAAGTTGGAGTATGCTAAGGCAAATGCTAACAAACCAATGGAGTTTTTGAGAAATGTGCTTTTTACCAATGAATTGAAATTCAATACACTTGGATCTGATGGTCCAACACAGAACTATACCCACAGAACACAAACTCAACAGTGAATCGTGGTTGAAGACATGTAATGATTTAAGGAAGCATGAGTTCAGCTGGAGTTGGAGTACTTTTTGTAAATGATGGGATTATGAATGCAGAGAAGTATATTGACATACTTAGATGCAATTTGGTAAAAAGTTTTCAAAAATTAGGGATAGAAAACTTATTTTTTTCCAGCAAGATAATGATTCCAAGCACACAGCCCATAAAACTAAAAATAGTTACTGTATAATGCTCGAAAAGAGTTTCTAACCCCTCCCCAATCACCTGATATCAACCTGATAGAGAATTTGTGGTCACTTTTGGACTTTAAACTAAGAAAATTAAAGTGCTCTTCAAGATTAGAGTTTATTGATAATCTCCACAAGTGATGGTTGGAGATTACAGCCAAGACTACTGAAAATATTGTCAAATCCATGCCAAGAGGACTTCAATCATTTGTTAATCCTAAAGGTGGTCCAACTAAATACTTAAACATTTCAATTTTTTTTTACATTTTCATTTAAAATGTATACTTCTATTAAGCGGCCAAGTACTTTTTCACCTGTGAATTTTGGTTATTGTTTGTCACTTATTTTTTGAGAGTTTGCAAGCATTTTTTGTTTTTATAATATCATTTAAAATGCTGTCAGTAATAATAGGGGTACTCAGTGGAGTCATCGTACATCTGCGATTTCGTTTCATTTCGTAAAAGGCAACCGGTTGCTCAGAAATGCATTAAATCACGTGGCCCAAAACCTGATTGACCCATTGCTCATATGGAGGTACGCATTAGGAATTCAGCCAATCAGGTGGCGGTTTTAGGCCACTGATTTAATTCATTCCTGAGCAACCGGTTGCCTTTTACGAATAAGATACGAAATCGCATATGTACGATAACTCCACTGAGTACCCCTATTACAAAAAATATTTGTACCATTACATATAAACATGTAAATAAAAAACATACTGGCCAAATACTTTTTTGCTCACTGTACATATAATGTAAAGTATACATTATATTCAGTCAAATTCATTACATATTTTTGTATTGCTTTTTATTTTTAAACTAAAAAAGTGTCCCTTAAAAGTAGATTTCCTTAAAACTGTAGATTCTGCATTTTTGCAATAATTACAAGTATAGACTAATTCATTGAACTTATTGATGTACATGTGTAAAGGTGGAGGAATTATCTCAATTTAATGATGGATGTTGATTTAGGGGGGAGTGGGGCTAATTTTTCTAAATATTGCTGACAGCATTTATGGACGGCCCCTTATATGGCGTTTAAATGACTGTATATTGTTAAAACGCAAGAAACATTGTTATATTTTAATATTTACGCTCGTAAATGCTCGCGTCATGAAAACCCTTTTAATAACGCACGTTAACCCGTTCAGCATTCTGAAAACGTAAATATTATTTATTAATTTGAAATTAATAATGGTTTGGAGTGTGGTTATATACCATGGTGATATAACGGCAATTTCGCAAGTTGTTTTTATGCAGTATACAAATGAAATCTATTTCTTATATTTAGATAATCTCAAACTGTACATTCCGCAATCTTAAGCTATCCTATTAATGAAATATGCAGATATGTATAACTACTTCTAATTCAGTGTATGTAATACTTTTTTTTAAATCACCTTACCAAGAACCCTTTGTTGGATGACCCGCCTCAATACACACTTTGTGCACCAGGCTATATTAAATGGGATTTGTTCAAACTTGCAATAAATTGAATTTATTCGATCACGCAATATGTAACAGTAATCCAGTCAAATGATGTCGATCCAAGATAAAATTCGGAATTTTTTTCTCAACGGTTCTCTATGTTTTTGGAACACACTTCCAGGTCTTCTCTGCTGTGATAATTATCTCTGCTATCAGATGATGGCAAGGGACTCCAGAACTTCCTGGATATCACAGGTTTATACATGGGGGATTTCAAGTTAGAGTTTGGGGCAGATACATTAACTCAGAGGTCTTAATATGTAATGAACCAATAAAAAGCATAATATTTTCGCAGTAAATGGCATGCCAGTTAACAAGTAACTCAATATGAGTATTTTAGAGTTATTTTGGTGCAGTGTAACAAATAAGCTGGTCATCTTTTGAGGTGAGAGAGATTATAAGTAAGCTGTTGTAGCTCTCTAGAATCTTGAATTTAGACAAGATCTATCTTGTCAGGCATGCAGATCAGCTGCAGCTAAGATGCTAAAATAAAGAATAGGGTGTGCAAATGGGAGAAACCAAAATGGATTGAAAACATGAATGATAATAGCACACTGTCATTATATAAAATAAATAACAAGATAGTAAAGAAAGCAATATATGACAGCTCTCTCGAAACAAACAAACGGCTGTCATGACTTAAGGTTGAATCAGACTGCAGACTGCCGCTGGGGCTGGCGTTGCCGTTCATAGATCGCCTATCACGCTGTAGGAAATTTGAATCTTAAATTCCTAAAAAAAAGCAGCAGCAACAAATCATTTTTCTCTCTTAAAATTGCACATTTACTGCCCTTTGACTGGATTGAAACAAAAGGTTGCAGAAGTGATCCCCTAGGTTGTGCACACAGGCAAGTGATATTAGCAAAACGCAGTAGAGTAGAGAGTGACTCTCAGCAAAGAATAAATGTTGATGGGTAGAAAGGTATATAGTGAAGTAAAATTGTTACTTCTAAATGTAGAATTGTAGCGTCTTCTTAAGGAGCACCTGTCTTTATAGGGTAGCCTTTATATGCTACCAGATTCTGATTCAGATTCAGTAGAACTTGTCTAAGGGTAAAATCAGCCTAAAGCATGGCATGTTCAACGCTGTTATTATTCTAAAAACACACTCTTGGATACTGCTATTAGGATAGGGGAAACATATGCTTTCAGGCTAGTGCATCTGCAGAATGCTATTCGAGCCGTATATAGTTGCAAAATTTAGCTTTATTTTCAAACCTAGATAAGTCACTAATGGGCACCATTTTAGCGCAAGTAAAGTATAATTGCATGCCCTTCATCTCCCTGCCTATTGCAATTCGTATAGTAATTGTGTAGGCCTGCAAAGAAGGAGATGCTGTCCAAAGGTGCAATGCACAAGACAATGACAGATTATGTCCGTAAAGGTTCATCCAAGTGCTTCACACAAGGACCTCAATCGTCGCTTAATGAAAAGACACAATCTCTAGAACACTAAAAAGGCAGCAGAGCATCTTGCCAAATCTGACAACTAACTTAAATGTAAAACACTAAATGTATAAAATCTTTGAGGGTGAAGCAAAAATCATGGACTGTCTTTATCCTTACCGAAAAAGGAAGTTCCATTGTTGACATTTCCTTACAAAATCATTGAGGCCAATAAAAATTGTCGATAGCACCTAAGAATGGTTTATGCTTTTATACATGGGTCCCTCGTTGGGACCAGCACCTTTTATGCTTTTGGATTGGATATTTTTTACACAGGATACCTCCTGTTACCATTTGGTATTTATATTTTCATCACGTTAAGTTAATTTTGTGATAAAATGTTGGAAGATGGAACATTTATTACTGTTGTAAAAGAATGGAGTTTGAAATCTTTCCCTGATGCAAGTAAGAAACCGCTTAAGCTTGTACTGTTGCAGTGTTGAGGGAAGACCTTCTGGTTATTCGGTCATAATGATAGGTCTCCAAAATTCTCCAAATTTTTATTTCCTCAACCCAGTGAAAGGGAAAGTCCCTTAAGTTCTCAATCACTGTACCACCCTGGAAGTACAGTGGATAAGAGTCTTGCTGACCATATGCTGCATGTTCCTCCATATGCAATGAGTGGTTGCGACTCCACCTCCGCAATTTTACCATGGCAATATGAAATTCCTTTAACTTACCCTGAGTAAAAAAATCCCGACCTTGCGAAATGATCTTTTTTATTGTAGTTGTTAAAGGTTGTAATATATAGATTAGAAATAACTTATTAGACACGGTGAAAAATGAAAAACCAACGTGTGCTAAACAGCCGATTTATTTTTATTTTTACATGTAATTAAAGAAATGCATTCGATGGTTTTTCAATTTTGACCGTGTCTAATAAGTTACTTCTAATCTTTATGATCTTGTTATTACATTATATAGCTTCCCTTCTAATTAAAATTTTGCAATTAAGTTATTTTACATCGCCACAACTCCTCTATGAATCCTGAGGTGATTTCTGAGTTATGCCGTATCGGTGAGTGCGCACTCACCGATTCTCACCGATTTCATGCGCACTCACCGCATTTTCTGCAGCAAAAACGAGTAGTGAAAATACGGCATTAGAATAAACTTCAACATTTCAGCTCAAGTAATATTTTTTCATGAATCATTCAACTTTGCAATTAATTCTTTTAAAACAGATGTTTTCAAGCATGTTATAGTGTAACTATAAGCGCCGTTGCTAGAGGGCATTTCTGTCATTTTGGCCAAAAGGTCTGAAAGTCGCTCTTTCTCTGTGAAGCCGACCTTTTTAGATTCGGCAAACATAAAATTCGAAATTAGCACCTCAAACAATATATACATTGTAGAACCTATGAGAAAAAACTACCTGAACTTTTTTCTTAATTAGCACGTTCTAAGCACCATATTTGACTGTACTACAGTCCATATAACGGATAAAACACTATAGTGTTAGAGTGATATGTTAAGTTATCTTTTGTTTATGCTTATATATTTATCCACTTTCCTTTTTCGTTGTTGCGATTTTCATATGTTATCTCACAACTTTGTCAATTTATAAACTCGTAAGACAATCAGATCGTTTAAAATCGAATATGAGGATAAAATAACTGTTAGATTTATATTATAGAAATATTGTAATACGAAGCTCGTGCATGAATTTGTATGTCGTCAGAGAAAGCGACTAAAGTGAAGGTAAGCGCTTTTGCCATGTTAAAAATAAAGTTGAATGAGATGATAACAGTATGTGAACCACGCACATGTGTCTACCATGCTATACAATTTTTAAAAATGCATTCTACTTTTTTATTTTGTAAAATTATCTAAAATGAAGCATAATCTGAAGCCAGCTTAGTCCCAGGCCACACTAGGCTGAAAACGCACGTTTGGCTAGCCTCAGACAAGGCATCGAATTTAATTTAAATTCTAGAATTAAAAAATGTGCACATTAATATCTCATGTGAAAATTCCTTTTTAATTTAAAGCCTTGTTTGAGGCTAGCCAATCGCGCGTTTCCAGCCTAGTGTGGCCTGGAGGGGGGAGGGGGGCATAGATGCCTGCTGTGACATTTGCATTTGCAACCATGGTGCCATGCATTAAAATTACTGAAGGCATTTTAAATTCAAGGTCAAGGGCTTTACATATTCATTATATATATATATATATATATATATATATTAATGAATTTTATATATCACATATACAGTGTTAGAATTCTAAAATGTCGGCAATGACCCATTAGCTCATACTTTGCATCCGAAAACTATAAATAATTGCTTAGAATGGAAGTTTATTGCTGCTGAGGACACCCCCACAACCCATTTATGCAAATCATGCATTAAAGATCACTGGTATTCGATCGAAGAAAATTACAAATAAAAACGAGCATTTTTGCTTATAACTTGGATATTCTGATTGAACTCATGGTCAGGTCAGCCATTTTTAAACTAACGAGATCATCTATAGAGACAGCTTATACACATAATATTATATAAATAATGGCATGTCATAACACTTTGATGTCGTGACTTTAGTGGCATCATAATCGAGAATTAGATTTAACTTGCAAACTGCTGACATCTGGGCTTTATGCATGTAATGATACACCTCTACACAGAATGACCACTTTTCATGAATTGGTGCATACAGACTGCATGCAGTGACCGAATTTCGTCCTTTTTTTGGGTGGTCAATTTTAGCAGGTTTTGATATAGGCCATATCTACAGTATACCTTGTTACTGTATACCAAGGTATTTCTTGAATTGTTCAGACCAACAGGCATTTATGCTACTGTCCATCAAATCATCACAATTCAATGTCATTAATGCTTCAGATTAATATTCCAAAAATCATAATAATCACGCATTCAAAAACAAATTGCAGTGTTCAATAGAAAGTTTGAATAACACTGATGTTAACTTCAATGTCCTTAAACTCATTGCCTTCGAATGCGCCATTTGATGCTTAAAACTGTTTGTATGCATTCCCGATCGCATCGAAGTCGCTCTCTCTGACGTCTTTTGCTCCCAAGCAAACGTGCTGAAATACAAATGCTCTTAGTTCTTAACTAGTTTGCTTTATTAATACTAAATCTATTCGCATTCATATTATAATTGTTATTGTTATTATAAAAATAATGTTTTGTAATTAAATTTAGGCTATTCATGCATTAAAGATCGCTGGTATTCGATCGAAGTAAATCTGTGCAACTAATTTCTATATTGTTTTTTAAACATAGAAGCCTTGTTAAAGTAACATTGATTTTACAAAGCTTTCCATGATGAGCTGTCTGAAGCTGACACATACAGTGTACTGTGAATGAGCGTGGATAATTACGAAACTCATTTGGAGTCTGCTGTCAAGTTAAAACAGTGCACGTAAGTATTGTTATTTCAGTTAACAGTAATACAATTGTAGGTACATAAATGTTGGATTTTTGGTGGTGGTTGGGCCCCAGACCCAAACAACATGGACCAGAACAAGTTTAATGTGTTTGGATAGTTTATTTTCAACGAAAGAAAAACACACACGGTGAATAGTTTACCCTGATCAGCCAGGGTGTATAAAGGGCAGTGGCGTACCTAGAGGGGGGCGGGGGGGGGGGCGGTCCGCACCGGGCGGCACATTTTTTGGAGCAGCATTTTTTTTGGTTTTGCTCTTGTTTAGCTGCAAAGATGACGGCGGCTAAGTAGCCCAAGTGGCTAACTCCAAGGACCCGAGGACGCACCAACCAACGTACATGTAACCTCAGTGACCATGGTTTTGGGTCATGAAGGGGGGGCGGCACTGAGCTGCCCTCCCCCCCCCCCCCGTTATTCACTATTGGGTTGTCTAGACAGGTTACGCGTTATCATACCTGAAATTTAGAAGACCAGTCCTTACCCCCAAACCCAGTTCGAAATGGTAACATCCCCCATTTACTGGTGTTTTGTGGTATATATTAAATCAGACAATCTACAACTGAAACTACAATTGAAATATACAAACAAAATTTACTTGCCAGTGGGTTTCAATCCTGCGACATCCGAGTTAGAAATCCAGCACGTAGACCTCTGAGCAATCCGGCTATACATATACATGCATATTTTTTGAATGGTAGAGTTAAAATGCATAAAAACACATTTCCGTGATGTACATGTACATAGTTTTTAAAACCTCAAATTTTTTGTTCAGGTCTGCCCCATGGAACATGATCATCTATCGAATTTTTAGTGCATTTTTTTTAAACATTTACCCTCAGAGGCTAAATAAATTTACAAACAAAAATGCAATAGTAGTATGATAAATGTCACCTCTGGGCCAGTGGGCCACGCAAATTCAGGCTTAAGATATCCGCCACCTTAAATCACATCTTACTGGCATGACACTTGTCATCATGCATGTCATCACAACTCTTTAGTTTATTTAAAGTGAGATTTTTTTCTGGGCCAGAAGACCACAGGCTTGAAATGTGTGCTTGAATATCAACCCTTTAATATATCAGTGTGTGAAATCCTTAGTTTTGGTTAAAAATCTACATGTATAATTATTATATCATCACAAATAAATAAATTTCGAAGACTAGAAATATATCAAATATTTCAAAATGAAGGGTAAAGATTTTGAAAATAATTTATGTGATAGATAAAATACTTCAAAATTGTTGAGATGAAATATTAAGTGGAATTAATTAATTATTCCAATTAATACCTTGTATTTTCAAATCTCTTGAGCTTTTCACGTGATTTTATTACAAAATGATATATTCAAAACCTTGAAGAATCAGTATAAATTGACTGTAGTTCCATTCAAAAACCATTTAGCTGTTTGTGATCATCATATCTACGTCCAGAAAAATGGATGGAGTTTCTACTGCTGCAACTGTTGGTAAGTGCAAAATGACTTATTTTATAGAATTATAAGGGTTGCATACCAGAATAAGCTCTCTTTTCTAACTTTTATTAACACATATAAATAGCAATGACTTAAAACAGATAATTTTGTTTTGTTATTTTAATAGTGTTTATCAAAAGCTGCCAAAATATAATAAAAGGCTTATTTTTAAAAAACTACATTGATATTTCCATAAAATATTAATTTTGCATCTTAGCTATTTTTATTTGTTTAGTTTGCAAAATTAAATAAAATATAATTTAAAAAAGGGTTACCATATTAATACACTACATTAATATTTAAATGAAATTAAATATACATATACATAAACAAATAATAGAATACGAAATTCTAGGTCTTGGCTATTTCCATTTGTTTATGAAAATTACCAAAATTAAATAAAAAATTTTAAAAAAATGCTTATTTTAAAAAAAAATTACATCCATATAGAAATAATAAAGTATTAATTTAAGGTCGTTGCTATTTCTATGTGTTCATGAAAGTTGGCAAAATTTAATAAAAGGCTTATTTTAGTAAAACTACATTGATATTCCCATGAAATTAAATGTACTTATACATAAACAAATAATAGAATAAGAAATTTTAGGTCTTGGCTTTTTCCATTTGCTTTAGAAAGTTACCAAAATTAGATAAATAATAATTAAAAAAAGGTTTGTTTTGTTAAAAATTTACATCCATATTCCCATAAAATGAAATATACATAAACAAATAATTTAAACAAATGGTATAATATTAATTTTGGGTCTTTGCTATTTCCATGTATTAATAAAAATAAGAATAGAGAGCTTATTCTGGTATACAACCCCTTAATTAGAATTTTGTTATGGTGAATACATTAAAAATGTGGTTATTAGATGTTTAGAAAATACAATTTGGGCTTGACTTCAGTGAATTGAAAGCATGCCTTAGTTAGATAACTACTTATTTTTTGTTTGTTTATTTAAATTTAAAAAATTGTTATACAGGGTAGACAACAAATGAGATACATTCTAATTTTTTTGGTAACCATTACAGATGGAAAAATTCTGTTTGTTTCAACGGATAGGATGTTGTAGATGTTTTATCCATTAATGGTATTAACTTTTACCTACAACCATTTTTTCAACGAAATTTATGTATATTTTTCTAATCATAAAAGCTAGGACAAAATGCCAAGTTAGAACTACAAAGAGTTGGCTTGTTTGCAATTATTTCAACTTTTTATAACATTTACACTTGTGCAATGCTGTAATACGATCTTCGCATATTCCAAGCCAGATTATTTAGCACTGAATATTGTATTTCAGGCATCCTTATACAGTATGTTGTCTACATTCAATTTATTGTTGTGTTGTTTCTGATATTTATCATAATGTATAATGGCTTTCGAAAAACAACTTACATTTCTAACACAATAAAATAGCTTTAGTATTCATCTGTCATATAGGTGGTTAATAGCAACTTTCTATTTGCATTAGTTATCTGGCTATACTGAATCAGAAAATGAGGGTTACGATAGTCTAACATCTGCTCAAACTTCAAAGCCAAGAGTTTACAAAAGAAAGCTAAAAAAACACACGGTGAAGTCCAGCTGAAAAGACATCTACAACATTTTCAACACCGAGAAACAACAAGTTGATTAAGTGGTTGAAATATGGCAAAAGTCCTAAAAAAGATTCAAAAAGTATCACCAGCAAATGATAGTGCCTTCGAACAACGCTACACTAAGCATTTGGGAAGAAAATGTTTGATGCATGTTATAAGAAATAATCTAATTCAACTCTGCTACATGGACATTCACAATGTGTGGATAACAACCTGTTTTCTTGTGGAAAATTTATTTCAATGTCTCATTTCACTCATATACTTGCTGAAATTAATGATCGCTTAAATCATTTAGAAAAACTGGGGTTTAATCCATTTTATAAATGTGTTAGCAATATATTGAACTGAATTTGCAACAATATGCTATTTAGAGTGAATTATCTTTATATAATTCTCTCCAGCATTTGTACAATTATCCTTATACTAACATGTCTGATATTTGCACACACTGTGGGCATCAGTTTTTAAACTATGATGAAGCTTATTACCATATTGCATCTGTTCATGTGCAGAATCTTCCAAATAT
>JAQGCC010003414.1:0-15438 GCA_034698905.1 Xestoiulus laeticollis
TTCTCTGGTTTCCTAGCCAATGTGTTTTCACTTTTGGCCACCAGGTTCGCCACTATGAAAGTGAAAACTCCTCCATTAAACATTACGCGTGTGGCCCATATGTTGAATTATCTTTAGATGTGACACGTGCGGAATCTTCCTTTACAAAATAATTCTAGAACCATTATTGAAATGCTTACCCGAATTATCTGAATAAGGTTTATCTTTTCCTTTTCCAAAAAAGTGATAATATATTATTAATCCCATCGCATTCCATCCGAAGAAGACTGAAACCAATTGCAATCGATTCTTCCATCGGATCGCTTTGTTCGGTTCAATAGGGCGAGCATGTTTACGGATAAAGCGAAAAAATCGAAAACTAAATGTCATGATTTACTACAAATTGTTCTTACGATTAAATTCTGAACTCTCAACTCCGACTCGAGCCATTCGAAAACTTGAATTTTTCTCCAAAGTCCAGACGCTGTGTGGCGCCCCTACCGGCCGTGGTTTGGACTTTCAATTCAATGACCGCCAATTTTATTCTGTTTTTCTTGCTGTGTTTTACAAAAATTCGCTAATTGTTTGTTGATAATAATGAGCTTCTCAATTGATTTTTCTCTAAAGCCGTCGGACGATAATCCAACATTGTGCCATCTTATGCCTTGTGAAATTCATCATTCGGGTGACGGGAATGTGTCAAAGTTTTTTCAGCCTGCAATTAGGCAAGGACAAAAAGGTGGGTATAGGCTACATGTACATGTATTAGTGAAACCTGCGAATATGGGCTCTCCATATAGCGGAATACCTGGGAGTAGCGCTCCCTCGCAGTCGGCACGGATCGATTTTATAGAACATTAAACTACCTCCATATAGCGTATTCCCTGCGAAACGCGACATTAAGCACTAGTTTCTTGGGACAAAATCACGGTTTACCTGCGAAGAGCATATAATACGCCAAAGCATATGCAACAATGAAATTTCACCCACTGGGAAATCCCAAAATGAGGGCGATAAATGCCAAATAAAATACGTACATTAGCGTAGTGAATGCATGTTTACCATTTAGATAGGTGTCATCCATTAACTACATGTACGTCGTCAGGCCTGCTTTTGCCATTTTTTAACCCCCCCTCATTACATATGCATGTAGGCCTACACTCAATACACATGTAAAGTAAAAATGGCTACATGTACATTATACATAGTTGCAGTTGTAAGTTGTACGTACACGAGCGTTAATTTGTTTTCTACATGTATTATGTATTTTTTGGTTTTGTTTATGTTAAAAACCATTTAAAATTGCAACATGTAGGCCTAATGTATATTTCTGCATCTTCATTAGGATAATATCATCTGATTCATTATGGTCATCACTTTAGCTGAACCTAAATATAGCACGTCCTTCCAAGTAGCACACCTCATGGTTCGGTCCCAATGGATCCGGAGTGCGCTATATATTCACAGGTTTCACTGTATCACTAATCTAGGATTATTGCGCAAATGTTCAATATTCTAAATGTCACAAAAAATGGTATTTTGTGCACTGACGTATTTCAGATTGTTTGTGTCAGAAAAGCAATTTAAGATTTTGTTGATATTGTCCATTGTAGATGTCTTGGAATCTTCATTCAGGGGCCGACCATTACAGGGAAAAATCGTAAACGTGCCAGATGGTTATGCAGGTACTAAGGGCTTGCTCGAGATCGTCAAGAATTTGCTGAATAGTGCTACAAATTTATTGTTAATTCTTAATTATCAGGGGTTGCGTTACAGGAGGACAGTGACGATGCTACCAAGTGGAGTGTAACTAATCAGTTCGATCAGTTCACATACTGGAATTGGGATAAGCAGCCATCTGCAAATGACAAAATCACCCAAGCTCTCGACTGGCTGCATCTTGCCAATGCGGTTCACTCAACCGATGACGAGACCGTGGGTGAAGGAGACGATTGAGATTCTTTTGGAAACAATAATCGAGAATAGTTTATAACGACTTACCGATATGAAACAAGAAGGATCATATTGGTAGACGGTTCCTTTAAGATCAATTCCTCCCCTTCTGAGTAAAGTATTGCTGCAGAACATTTGGTTGATGGTCTCGACCCTTGAAGACCTCGTTTGCCATCCTTTTCCAAGTTACTATTTTGTACATTGCTTTATTTCACAATACTGCATATATGCTTTTGTAAATTAAAGTTAACAAGTTTTCTATTATATTGAATGCTTACTTTCTTAATACTTCTACTGCACATCTGCGCTTACAGTATATTTCTTAAAATTTGGTTTGTGTATGATTGGAACCATTTTAGGGAATCATAGATAAACGCCCAGAAATAAAAATAAAATGTTTGGGTTTTGAGTAAATTGTAGAAGGGGTAATCAGATCATAAAGTTGGCAATCTGCTGGACTCACGATTACAGGACTACAGTAAAGTCCATTTTGGCTAAACATACATGTAGGCTTTGGAGAAAGCCCCTGGCAATATGTACCCCACATAACCGCCTCGCTGTGAATGGCCCCGAGGACCACCTTAGCTGGTCCTTATATACATATACATGTACGTGACTATGGAATGTTTGCCCTGTCCACCACATTCCATACTAGGTAAAAGATACCAGGGTCAGCTGCCCCTGCCACATCTCTATAATTCCGTAACAAGAAAGTTAACTCAGACTGCAGTAACCTGGTCTTGAGTATATGGTCGGGATAGTTGCGGGATTCGAGGCCAATGAAAATATTCCAGATTGGCAAAATTTCCTTGGTGGTAACTGTTCTAAATGAAAGTTTTTAAACCAAGGTGCTGTGTAAATCTCCCTTACTCTTTGCACGTTAAAACCCCTTGGGGAGGAGGAAGTCCCATACCCACCTCACTTGCAAAACTTTCCAGGTAGGTGATGGAGGCTTCAATTCAATTCGTTACCCTGCAGTCAGCATTTATCATGCCATGTGGTAGGGAGCAAAATGCCAGAGAACATGAAATCATCCAAGATGAGTGCAAGCTAGTCAGCAAATAAAATACTAGTTTAATGATAGGTACATACATGTATTCATACAGTGGAAATATGCAATAAGAACAAAGCTGGTTCACATCCCTTGACGAGACCTTCTGTCTCGTCACCTGTTATCTAGGTATGCCCAAACTCCAAAAAAGTGTGCTGTAAAAGAGTCGAAAACGTTAACGGCCCAAAGTCCGGGCCTGAGGGTTAATGAAAATGAAAGTAATGTATGTGTGCGGGAGGGTAGCAACCAAACATAAAAAGGTTAAGGCATTAGAACGATATAAGAGTGTCAACAAGTAACAAGTGCGTGGAGCTCCATTGTTCCGTTGTGTCTCCTCGGTCCACACCAGCTCCATGGGTTTGGCACTAGTGCAAGGCACATTTAGGCTGAGGTGTGCCAGGCACCCTCAGAAACATCCACTTTCAAGTGGCTTACTGTACAAGAACCAAGGGTAGGAGCAGTCCATATGTGCTCGTTTTATAAATGTCCGCCTCTTCTGAAATGTTAGGCAAAACGAGCATGTGGCAGCTCCAGGTACAGAGGGCCTTTCAGACCAAATTCAAAGCTAGTCCGGCAACTTCCTGGTGCATTGCATATCCTCAGAACAGCGTTTATCATCAAAAATAGCTTTAATTAGCCTCGAATAACAATTTGCACGAATGGGTGTCACTATGTTGGTCCATCCTAAAATTCATTGACTTTGCGGATTTCCCGACATGATTTCCAAAATTAAACAATCAGCCTGGGAATTCCATGCATTCGAGATGATTAGGGCTGATATCAGGCCAATGACATGATTGGTCACGCTCAAAAAAACGTTGAAGAATAAAAGATAAACATGTCTGGTATTCGAGAATAGTAATAACAACAATAATAACATAATAATTATTATAATAAAAGATGTAGACGACAATAATAATAATAAACAGATGTAGAAAGTAGACTCGGTCGCGATGTAAATTGGTAAATCAACGTGTCTATTAAAATATAAAATCTCCCGGACCGACGTCAGTTAAATACCCTGACAAACTACAAAGCGGCGCGCACTGCTTGCTTCTGCGCACTCCTTATACGAAACATCATGTGTTAAAGTAGATTTGGCATATCTGAAGATGGTAAATCAAAAAGTGCTGTTACCTTTAGGAGCGCCCTTGCGATTTCCTGACATTTGTAAGGGAGTACATGACATGCTGCAAATTCCGCTGGCAGTAAACAAAACTATAATTGATTTTTTTCTAAGCATCCATATCTAAAAATGTTAGAATATTATAAACTTCGGAAAATTTGCCATTTTTCTGTACAAAGAAATTCTATTCTTATAAATAATAAAACTAGACGTCTTTACAGTATATGATAAATGCCCCAATCGAAACCTGCCTTTTTTAAAAAAATTGAGGAATTTACTGTTTTAAAAAAATTCAAAATGCTTTGTCCGAAAAAGAAAACGTTGGCCTTCGGAGAAATTTACATTAAGAGAACTTAGAAATAATGTTTAAAAAAAGTAAAAATCATGGATCAAGAATTTTCCTCCGTGAGCAAACCTTTTAAAAAAGGATTTGCTTGAAATTGGGGGAGAAGTTAAAAAGGCTTGTAGCCAACAAAATAGATTGCTGTGCGATTCAAAATCCATCATATAAAAAAATCAATGCAATATTTTTTTTGGCTGGTCCAGAGCATTGAAAGCGGACATGTCGCTATTAGCAAGCTAGAGGTGCAAGCAGCGCCTCGGCAGATAAAAGTAACACTTCATCAGCGCCACGAATTCACAGAATGTAAAACGGAAGAAAAAAGAAAGCAAGACGAAGATTTCAAAGGCATGGGCGGCAGCATTTTTACGACCAACTGTGGTTGAGCAATCTAACTCCAGCCGCCTGTCAGCTTGTGGAACAGTTCCTCGTTCAAGGCTTGGTTCTGGTCCTTGGAGCGCATGGACAAGAAGATGTATCCCCCAATAAACTCGTGGACGACCTTGCAGTCTGCACTTAGGCAGCCGAAGCTGATATCACCCTCCTCAAATTGCACCACCACCTGCTTAACTTCCCAGTTCACGTTCCATGCCTTCATGGTGTTGTATCGCCAAGTCTTCAGGTGGTCGCCCGAGTGTAGGTCCATGCGCATCAGGCGGTTAAAAGCCACCCCAAGCAGTTCCTGCGGAGGGAAAACGTAATCGAAATAGAACGCATGAAACATTTACGAAAATCAACAAATTCGTTAGGGCCAAGGACTAAAAAGCTGTAATCATTGCTATATTCCTGCCACGTGTATTTAAATACACATGTATTTAAAAATGAGGAAATTTAAATACAAAATAAATGTCCTCAAAGCTGCTGGAAATCTCACCTCCTTTTTGGATCCCTCAAATTTCACCACAAACAGAGTCACCCCATAGTCTGGAAGTGCTTGCCACGCCCTGATGTAGTTCAGCTTGGCCTCCATAAGATTGTAGTCCTTAACATTGGCATGTGCTTCCAAAATACGCGTTGCGATCTGCAATGTCAAAAGACACCATGAGTCTTCGATCTTTTCTCGTGCCAGAAGGCGTCAAACTCAGTGGACAAATTACAAACTGAACAAGCAAATCGGTTTTAGTAAGATATACGCCACGTCAAATGCAAACACTGACTAGGAGCAACTTCCTCTAGGGAATCAATCATCGTTCTAGGCTGCTTGAGTGGCTACTTGGTAAGCAGTGCTAAGTGAAGCACTACACAGCACTATGCGGTTTAGGTACGTCATCCTCTGCTTCCCAAACGTTTTTTTGGAACACCCAATTCGGCATAAACAGCGGTTTCAAAATAAACGGAGTCGCAATTTTGAGAAAGACAAACACCCTTACCACAGTTGCTGAAATTGTTCAGCTTGAGATCGAGCTGCCTCTTAAGTAGACCAAATTGCATACAAATCCGAGGACTTGAGCCGCAGCTCGGTCTCAAGCTGAAAAATTTCAGCAACTTGGTACGGGGGAAAACTTCACGAAACAAGCGCTATGCATGCTCGAAGCTTCCAATTTCTTTTGCTACCTGATGCTACCCGAGCAAATTTCAAGCCGTATAAAATCAAAACATAGTCTTTTAATGCTTTTTTTTTAAAAAAAAAACTATAATGATTATCTAGTCTTAATCGTCCAGTCATTTCTAAAGATATAAATTTATGATGATGAACTTAAACTTTTGTCTTGGTTCCTGGTTAATGAGTTACAGAAACCGCACTATCAAAATGTTTGACAATAAAAACTAATCCAACGAAATTATTGAAAGACTAAAGGAGCCATATGGACGTTAAATTATTCGATTCAAAATTATTTTTGGTGTTAAGGCTGAACTAAACACCCCCTTTCCTATGGGTAAATTTCTTGTCGAGCCCAACGCATTTTCTAAATAAAATTCTGCGGAAAACATTTGTAAAAACACTCTGTTCATATATTTAGGGCAGGGTTCGGCAACCTTGTGAGACGGAAGAGCCAAAAGTTATAATTTACAAAATTTCTCAGTTTTTAAAGAGCCACTTTTTGTATTATGGTATATACACAACTAGCCATCGAAAGAGCCGTAGGTTGCAGACCCCTGATCTAGGGCATAGAGACCATGTTTTTTTTACAAAAACGCTGGGCTCGTCAAAAATTTCCTCATAGGAAAGGAGGTGTTTAGTTCAGCCTTAAACTTTTTTTTCACATTTTCATTTCTATATTTAAGAAAGCACATAATTAAAGCTTAAATATGAAAATGTTAAATTTCCCGATTCGGCTTGCTCTCGGCTTCTAACCAAGATACCGAATTACAGAGGGGGAAGTTGTTTTTTAATTTTTTTTTAAAGCAGGGCTGGTGGAATTATTTCAATCCTAGCACAGGTCAATTGTCAGTGACATCGATAGAGAGATAGAGAGAGAGAGAACAAGATGGAAAAGTTAGGAGGATACAGTGTCATGTCAGGGTGCATCTGGCTTTAGGCCCGCCAGCGGCCACATGCTGGCAGTGTGGATTCTGTTAGTAATCGGTGCAGTTAAAAGTGACATAAAACAGGTGAAAGTGGCGAGAGCACGAAAAAAAGACGCGAGCACATGGAGTGCGCAGACTATGTGCGGTGGTAGATTTGGTGGGGTGGCCTCATGCTGACGTGGCACACAGCACACATTTTGTTTTTTGTTTACCATTTTTTCAGGATAAGGGCAGCAAATACATGTACAGCAACAAATCTGAAACAGTTCAAAAGACAGTACATGGATGATTCAATGTTTGGCGAAGCTACAACTTAATGCGGTAGGGTCGCTGCTACCTGCTCTCTAGCAAACTCCCTTTCATTAGCTGAACAATTTCTGCTTATTTATTATTTACTAGAAAATCCCATAATGGTTGGAATTATGCAGCAATATATACCAGGAGAATTTTTTTATATTGCTTTCTGGGATTTTTATTGGTGAGAAAAACCGGCGGGGTCAAACTAAATTAATGAGACATACCCGGGGTCGACCAAATGTCCTGAGACATACCCAAGGGTCAACCAAAATGAAACGAACCAAGGGGAAAAAATTCTCCAGGTATATATATCTCATTTTGTACGTTCCAAGATTAACCTCCCACCGTGCGATATATATATACATACATCCTTTCACAGAAACTGTTGCGAGTTATGTGGGAGCCAAACAACAGAACTCGCCTACACACTTTTAGCCAAACTTAGATTTCTCCACATTTAAAGCAATTGACAGACATTTTTCTCCATTTGCAATAACATCCAGTGGGCAATGCAACCAGTTCACCAAAATATAATTTTCGTAACATTATACCAGAGATCCCGATTTTGGTACATAGAGGTAATCTCACGCACTATAGCACGAAACATCGGGATTGAAATGCACCATGTGGATTAATATAACACAGACTACAACCTAAGCTTAACCTTACAAGTCTCGCTGCTAGCGGTTTAGATTTTCAGTCACACAGGGAAGATGCCACGTTAGGTCAAAAATGGTCGACAGAAAATAAAAAAACAAGGACAAAACGATTGGATTGTCAGAAGAAAGAAAGGAGGGGTTAGTAGAATTTCAACCATACCTGTCTTCCTTTGAGCTTCTTGAGGAAGCGAGGGGCCACAAAGTCCTCCGGGTTGATGTCAAGGCTGTTGGGGCTAATGGCGGGGGCCGGGGATGGGTGTTGCATGGCCAGGAAAGCCTGAATGGATGCCACTTCAGCTTCATACGAGCTGTCTGCCATTGTCTTTCCCTTGGCTGCCAAGCGACATGCCGCCATCCACTTCGCATAGGCGTCCTCCTACGAAAAACATAGAAAATTGTATGGCAGTCCAGGAGTCATCACTGACAATGTGACATTGTAAGAAACCAATTTTGTTTTTAGAATACGATTCAAGGCTGAAGTAAACACCCCTTTTCCTATGGGAAAATTTCTTGACGAGCCCAGCGTCCTTTCTATTTAAAATTCTGGGGGAAACAAATTGGTAAAAATTCTGTTTTCATAGATCTAGTGCTTAGAAACCATGCTTTTTTATGAAAATGTCTGGTTATTTTTAAAATTAATAAGAATTTTTTTTAAATTTTGCGGGTGTTTTGCATGGTTTTGCTGCCACCAGGTGTAAGCTACCTGCAATTTATCGTCGTGTTTCAAAAATTTATTGATTACTTGCTTAATATTAAAGAGACGTTAATATAAATATATCTGCGCCCTAGCTGGATACATAATTCATGCTTTAAAATTAAAATACACACCTTGACTGGTATAATTAATTTGCTGATCTGGTAACAAAATTCAAATTACGAATAATGCCTGTAGCTGACACCAGATACCATCAAAGACTTAGCCACGGGAGATGCACGTGAAATTTAAAATTTATGCTTATTTATAATATTTAAAATTTAAGGACCATTTTCATAACAAAACATGGCCTCTATGCCCTAGAACTATGAACACAGTATTTTTACCAATTTTTTTCCCCAGAATTTTATTTAGAAAATGCATTGGGCTCGTCAAGAAATTTACCCAAAGGAAAGGGGGGTGTTTAGTTCATCCTTAAGGTGTAAAAAAAGAATGTCCTTATCGATAAGAGAAAAGACCGTTATAGCAAAACGCAATTTAACAAGCTGCTGTATAGCGAGGCATGTGTGCATATTGGTACTTATGAACAGCCGATTTAACATCTATGCTATGATGCTTACCGACTCGCACCGGATCAAGATCTCGCTCATTCCTTCCTGAACGGGTACTTCAAGCTTGATTCCATACTTGTTCTGTGAGATGTTTACATCTGGTGCCACCTCGCATCCTGGCAAAAAAGAAAAAGTGAGTCGGGTGACCAATTGACACCATTGACCTCGAGCGGTTGAGAGTATTTCGGTGAGCTCTACCTCTTAAATTGATTGTTTGAATGGGAGCAGAGCCCAGGTCTCCCTTGCTTTTATAGTATGAAATGCTCGTGTCCTTGAAGGTGAAGTAGTACCTCTTGAAGCCCTTCAGGGTGAATCGCTTAGGCCTAATGGAAGAAATTCTGTTAATAAGACATGAACTCGAGGAGTTTCAAGCACCCTTTAAGGGACCAACTTTTAAACACTCACTTGGAAAACCTTAAGTATCCAGCCAGTTCGGGGACTTGGGTGATGTCGTTGTGGGAGTTGCTGATGACTGAGCCTTCCAGCGTCACTTGCAAGTCGGTCAGTGCCGCGTCAATGTCGTCGTCTTTGGACGTGTCATAATTCGGCTGAGGCACGTTGCTTTGCAGGTTAGCTTGAAGCTGCGAAAGAAATTTATAGGTTTTTTTAACATATGCATTCCACCTTCAACTATACAAAACTATACAAATGGTAAGCCATTTATTCTGCCATTAAAAAAAGTCTGTTTAAAAAATCTGAGGCTTTCCAAATCCATTACATTTTAACTCATTTTGTCAGACAACGGAGCATTAAACCAAAGCACCCATTACCTGGAGAGCTGAAAACATCATCATTTCCTCCTCGGTGCAGTCGATTTCCTCCGACAGCAGGGCCCACTTGGCTTGCTCATAGATCTGGTTTATCCTGATAGCGTCATACTATAGGGCACGTTATAAAGTCAACTTGTTAGTAGTTTAGGGACTTGAATGAATTTGCCCGCAAACCAAAACAGCAAAACTCCTACCTTTGGGTTTAAATCGTAGAAAGTATAGAACTTGAAGCGCAACAACAATGTATCAAACTCCCTCACGCCTTGCTCCATCAGGGACAGTGAAGAGTCCAGCCATCTGAAAAACGGATAAACAGAAGCGATCGTGAGAATATGCATCATTCAAGGGTGCACCAAAATTAACAAACAACATTAGTATTATGTGTGAAATAATAAATGCCATACTGGCTATACGAGTTGCAGAAGACATTTGTAAAGTTGATTTAGTACAGCCAGATTCAATAAAACAACAAAACATTTCAAACCAATAAAACTACTCTTTTTTTTTTTTCAAATACAGCTCAGATTAAACTTTTAAAAAAAATTTGGAAATGGTCCACGTAGGGCAGCCAGATTTGTTACGGGCAGCTACCAGCATACAGCGAGTGTAACAAATGCTTCACATTCTAAATTGGGACTCGCTGAGGTCCAGAAGCGAAAGCTTATCTATGGGCTTGTTTGAACATTTCTATCTCCCCGATAATTCTCATCTTGTTTCAAATATTATCGTGCCTAATAAACATTTAAGACGTAGACATAATCATTCTAAACCATTGACAGAGCTTCGTGCAAAAACGGATGCTTACTACTGGTCCTTTTTGCATGTGATTAGACGATGGAATAATCTTTCTAGTGAGAGCGTAAACTCATTTCAAATTCAATTTAACATTGATGATGAGCTAGTCTCTACTATCTATGTTATTCTAACTATTTGTTTGCTGACTGTTGAATTGAATTGTTGCCCACCCAAGTGTCAATTTAGAAATATCACACAAAGCTTGATGAACAGGTAAAGAAGAATAAAAAAATAAAACATTAAAGACCACACTTACGCAAAGTTGATACGAGCTTTCTCCAACATTGTCTTTGGCCTAAGGACCGACTGTTTTGTCTCAGGGGCAACCTGCTGGGGGCTGTTAGACAAGGACAAGTCCAAGCCATCCATTTCATCCATCGACATATTGTGCATTGATGAGGGCGACAAGCCGCCATTGTATGAGCCATTCGTGTAATTGCCATTGGCCTTCCATGTACCCTAAACGTAACGAGAGAATTTGCATTTAAAAAAATCAAGATCAAAAGCTTGAAAAAGCCCACTTTTCGTACAGTATAAATATCTGCTGGAGAAATACGAATTTCAAATCCGCATGATTTTCGAAAGCAGAAATGAAAAATTGACTTGTTTCCGTTGAAATGATGCACAAAATAATATCTTCATTTTTTTTTTCACATTTTGATTTGCATTGTATGTACATGTACTTATTTATGTCTTAAAAAATATCATCTCATTACAGATGTTGAAATTGCGGTTATTTTCAAAACTCAGAAATTGCTGACTGCGGAAACGAGGAAGTTGTTCGATTGTATAAAAACCAAATCATTCTTCCGCACTAATGCATTTGCTCGAGAGCGAGGATCCGACTATAATAAAAGCGCAGTTTTCTAATTTGCCAAAAAGCCTCGCTTTTACAAATCGTTAGTTTTTGAAAAAACAAACAATCGTTCTGGGAGCTGAATACGGGGAAAGGTGAGCACATTCTTTGTCAAGAGGAATACGCCATTCAGCCATCTTTGTGAGCCAAACGTAAATTTATCCTGTCCCTGTGTTTTGCTGTGATGACTCCATAGGTATAAAGGCTTCAACAGAGTTAACAAAACCAATAAGTGGTTCATTCTACATCGCTTCTCTAGCTCAAACATCTTTCAGGTGATAAATTTGCCATGGTTCACAAAGATGCCCGAAAACTGAAACAATCTATTTGATGTACTTGCACTTACAGTGCTGGCTGGGGTACTGGGCGAGCGGAGGGTGTTGTAGCCAGAGCTGGGGCTGGTGATGTCGAGACTGTTCATGGAGTAGTTGTTGATGTCCGATGAGGCATTGTGGAGTCGCGAGTCCTGCTGGGTACGGTTCCTCCGGTCGATGCTTCCCTTCTGGTTGCGCTTCAGCTGCTCCTGTGTGAGTTGAGTGCAAAACGACAGCTCCTCTGGATGCCGAATTCCTAAATTGAATTTGTGTGAAAAACAATCTATAAATGATAATATTTAGCAAGAAAGATATCAAATTAAATTGGAGCGAACTTCATGAGATGTCTGGACAGGACATTGTCAAAACTCAAAATTAAATTATGTGAGGAGAAAAGAAACGTTTATGTCATAAGACATATTTCGTCTGGAACTGTGGACTCCTCGAGATGGGTAAATTGAAAAACCACCAATAATTCATGAAAACAAACGAAAAGGCGAAGACATCTTGGATTGTTAGGCATAAATATTGAAAACATATTGACGAAGACTAAAAAAATGGTATGTGAAGGGAATTGTCCGCACGGTCCTAGTAGAATTTTTTTCAAATGATGTTTGGGAGTAAGGGTAAGGACAGCGTGGGGGCATGGAATATCATGAGGCATGGCATGCTCTGAAATGCAGCATTCTGATTGAGTAATCTGAAATTAACGCCATCCGCATGGTGAAACCAATCGAACGTTGCATTTCAGACCATGCAATGCCATGCTCCACGCTGTTATTTAGCATAGCATGATGAAAGACAATCTTAAATGCAACGCTCTGATTGGTTTCCCGATGGCAGGATTTTCCGATTGCCCAATAGAAATGCTGTATTCAGATCATGCCATGCTTCGTGCTATTTCATGCCCCCAAACTGTTCTTACCCTTAGTATTCAAGCTGTCCAACAAGGACTTACCAAGATTCTTGCACAGTTTAATGATGGTCTTGAACACTTTGACCGAGTAGTCCACTTTCATGTCCCGGTACTGCAGGTCGGGCATCTGCACTCTAAGGGTCTTGTGCATAGGGGTGAACTGCAGGATGGCGTCGGCTTGAACACCATACTGGTCCAGGGTGGATCTGGTGCGGGACAGCCACTGATTCTTCTCGGCCCACCAGAGCGCATGGTCGGACCAATCGATGGCGATGTCTGTGTAAAGCAAAACAATCAATGTGTTAGTAATTGTTGATTCTGATCTTGCGACATTACATCACAATAGATGATGAGAAATTAATCTCTGCTTTTTTGATAAAAACAAACAACATACAAGACAAATTTAATATTACACAGAAGCCATGCAAAAGTATTTTTTTTTCTTAGATCATTAACACCTGATGATCAGAAACCAACCAGAACTTGATATCCGTGCCTGCCCCTACAAAAAATGGATAGAAAGAAGCTCGCTTCCTGTTTCATAAATTCAACAACTTGTTGTTTGATACCTATGGAGATTAGTACAGAAAGCGCCTATAGTTCCTGCAATAGCACGTCAACAACCTTAGTAAGAAGTCATCATGTACAAGATTTACGCAACACGCATACGTGCAGAAATCGAATCCTGCGTCAATTATAAAAAAATTTCAATTAAATGTAACTTGACAACTACAATAAATCAAAGCAGACAATGGTGCATGCATGAACGCACTTCTTGACGACAATGGACAAAAAAAAAGAATCATTCTTGAACTTGTCCTTCAATAAGCATTGCTGATTTCTACAATTACGTACAGCATATTTCTTAACACATGGAAGGAATCGTCATCTTAAGGCTGAACTAAACACCCCCTTTCCTATTGGGGACATTTCTTGACGAACCCAGCGTCTTTTCTAATTAAAATTCTGGGGAAAACAAAATTGGTCAAAATTCTGTTTTCATAGATCTAGTGCACAGAGGCCATGTTCTTTCATGAAAATGTCTGGTAATTTTTAAAATTAATAAACTAGTTTTTTTTTTTTTAATTTCGCGGGTGTTTTGCATGGTCTTGCTGCCACCTTGTGTAAGCTACCTGCAAATTATCGTCGAGTTTAGAAAATTTATTGATTACTTGCTTATTATTAAAGAGACGTTAATATAAATGTATCTGTGCCCTAGCTAAACAAATAATTCATGCTTGAAAATTAAACTACACCCCTTAACTGGTATAATTAATTTGCTGATCTCGTAACAAAATTCATATTCCGAAAAACGCTTGTAGCTGACACCAGGTGGCATCAAAGACTTAGCCACGTCACATCCCCGCGTATTTAAAATTGATTCTTATTTATTAAATTTTAAATGTAAGGGCCATTTTCTTAAAAAAACATGCTCTCTGTGCACTAGATCTAAGAACACAATTACTTTTACCAATTTTTTTTCACAGAATTTTATTTAGAAAATGCGCTGGACTCGTCAAGAAATTTACCCATAGGAAAGGGGATGTTTAGTTCATTCAGCCTTAATATTTGCCAACATTTAATGCTTGTAAATAAAATATAATCAGGTATTCGTTCCCTTTAGTATTTCAACCCTTTTACAGATTTAATTTTTGTAACCGAACCAAATATATATTCTAAAGTTATCCGTGTAAATGATACATGTATACTGTGATATATGCGTCCATGTACACATTAACAATTTCAACAAATTTAACTGTTGTGGCGCGACATATGACATCACTTACATACAATCATTAGCCAGAAGACGTTTGCACTCCACAGTCACAGTTAAATTTCAATGGCTCGTTCCAATTTTTGCAATTAAGAATAATCGCAGCTAATTTTGACTATAGTTTCCACGCCCTGCTCTATCCTACTGTTCGTTTGGAGATTATTTTCGTATTTAGGGTTCGTGCAAGACTCCGTACCGCGCCCAAAAGGTGCGCCTATGGAAGTGCCACAGCTGTTCTTGTTGCGGGTTCCAGGGTTCTTTGGAATCTTTTTTTTTTCATTTCAATTTTTGGCAAATAAGCAGCATAGCGAAGGAACTGGGTTATTAGGTTGCGGGGGTCGCTCTGATATAACAATGCATTAAATATGCAAATGCAATAATGGGAAGCGAGTGGGCCTGGCTATTTCAGACAGAAATCGTGGACTCGCATACATTACTTCCAATTAGCCTACGGAGCTCGTAAAGTGTGCATGGGAAACTAGCTCCAAAACCGGATTTTCCACGCTGGAATGCAGTGGTGTACAGGCAAAATTGGGATTGGAATATTTTGATCTGATCAAGCTGTGTTTTTAATACTCATGCCCAAATCTACATGTATGGCTGCTTTCAAAACTGGTCTTACGAAAATTTGTCTAAATATTATTTCGCCTTAGGGCTGTCCATAAATGACATCACGCGATTTTGGCAGATTTTTGAACTTTCTCACCCCCATGTCAGACTCCCCATGACGTCACAAAGTTGAGCCCCCTCTTGAAAACTAGTTATTGTCATTGTAATCTGTATGCACATTAATGTGCCGACAAGGTTGGCTTAGTGGCTATATGCGTAGCTCCTTGATTTCGGGAGACCCGGGTTCAAACCCCGGTCGGCTAT
>JAQGCC010003415.1:0-15437 GCA_034698905.1 Xestoiulus laeticollis
TTCATTTACAGTCCCCTATAAATGGGAAAATTATGAAATTTTGATCATGTAGTAACTACAAAAATACTGCATTTTTACCAATTTTAATTTTTGTATTATAACAAGTAGATTTTTTAAAAGTATGTTTCAAAATTTCCCTCATAGCAAAACATGCAGTTTATAGTCAGTTCAGTTCCCCCTTTAGAAGAATGTCGTTGGCAAATTTTTGTCGTTATAAATTTAAAGATTTATCAGACAAACAATAATCAATTACACTGCACATTTAGAAACATGCAAGTTGGGCAGTGAGAACTAGCTGCCACAGGTTAACAAAAAAGCTAAGGAAGTTGCAACTTTAGTGAGCTCAACTTGACCAAATCTCATTTAGGCCTATACATGTTTCTCTGTGGAAAATTTATGTAAAATAACTGAAGTTAGCTTCAGTGCTGTGATTAGCGAGCAATTTCAAAGGTGTTCACCTTTCACCCTTATTCTTGAAAACAATGCTCTTTAGGAGAGTCTGATTTGAACTGATATAATAGCAGTTAATCTCGCCACGAGTAATTTCTGATCGATTATATCGATCTTTGTTTCGTTTTTCAATGACAATTAGCATATAGCATGGTTGCCTGCCGTGTAACAGACGTGCGAAACGGAGGACATGGACCAGCGACAGGTAGCCCAGTGCCCCTTAGAAAGTAAGTTTCACATTCCTATCTATCACGGTACACTCTTCGTACGTTGTGTTGCTGTCGCATTTGTCATTTGTCACTATTGAGGAAATATTCTTGCTCGTTCTGAAAAGCATTATAAAAGAATGACTACTGGTGTGATTTTCTGTTGATTTCGTTCTTTATCTGTCGCATGCCTTGTTAAGGTGGGGAGTTTCACTATTCAGATACGATGTGTGCATCTATAAACTACATTTAGCGTCCTGTTTTAAAGTTTTCTTCTAGAAGTCACTATAGTTGTGGATTGCTCTTTTACTTTTTAAAGTAGTATTAAATGGTAGAATTAGCAAGTGGTGCAAAATGCAACTGGGAATGAGATTAAATTTGTGGGTTAAATCAAAAATTTTAGTTTGCAGTTTAGGGGAAGAATGTTATTTTTGCATCATTGGGAGTAACTCTGAATTTTTAATTGCAATGACTCTTTCTTGTGGGAGCTCGTCAGTGAAATTATAAAGGTTAGACTAAATTACTAGATTTTACTGGCATTCTAGTTAACTATATGGGGCATTCAAAATATGTTTTATTTAATTATACATAGCTATAACTAAAAATTTGCATTTCAAATTTTGGTGGGCTTAGGTTGGCATGCATAGTTGTTCGATATGTAAAGTTTACTATTTTTAGTTGTAAGATGTGTCTTGTTTTTCATTGTATTTTTATTTTCTTTCATTTGTGGGAAACTAATATTTGGTGCTTTTCTTTCTTTTTCCCCTTCCCTTCCCCCCCACTCCGCCCCCTCGTGCGCTTATGTTCCCGCACGCAGGAAGCCGGAGGGAGAAGGTGACTAACCCTTTATTTTCTTTCAATCTCATAACATCTCTGATCATGTGTAACACGTTCAAGTTAGTTCAATTCCAGAAGTTCTTTTCGTTTCGCTTACACTAAGTTTTGAATATGTCACGTGTCCTTGTCTAACTTAGGTTTCTCGATACCGGTGCTTTAAATTGGGAGCTATGGCTTTACTAAATCGCTTTCGCTTAACCACTTTGCGTTGTAGATGCTTCTCCAAGTGGCGTCCATCAGTGATTTGGTCACTATTTTACTTCTGTAGTGACTTATTCTGTCCAATGAAAAGTCGGTCAGTTGAAGGTAATAGGGGAACTCGGATAGCTGAGCACTCCTGCACACTTGAGCACATTGAAAATTGAGTACTTATGCCATGCATGCGCAATCATACTCATTAGAAAAAAATTCGTGCGAAACTGAGCAGATTTCAAGCCCACCCAGTTGTGCATAAATTTTTTTCAAACGAGTGGTATTTCACATGCATGGCACAAAATGCTCAATTTTCAATGTGCTCAAGTATCCAGGAGTGCTCGGCTATCTGAGTTCCCCTAAGGCTAACTCATTTGCATACAAGCCAAGGTCTGTCGAGTCTTTGGCCAAGTTCACTTCCTGTACCAAGATCTTGCTCGAGTGCTTCACATGACTCGCGAATGCAAGACATTCCTCAAGCAATACCTCGGCTAGGATGAATCTGCACAACGTCCATTCTTATTTCCGGTTTCACCAACAGAGGTTAAGAATAATCAAGGGTTAACCTGCTGTAAGCAGATTACATAACCCTGTTACCCTGGGTAATTTTATAATGGGCTAATCGGTGCAACACAACAGCTAACCTGGATGTTAACCTGAAGTTATTTTAAACTCGTAGTTGGTGCAACCGGCCCTTAATGAGTTAAGTCGTGGACCAAGCTAATTAAAAACTGTACAACGCCCGTTTCAATACATGTAATTTTACACTTGATGTGTTCCTCTTTCGACCATAAAATCAAGAGATCAATTTTCAAATAGAGTACTGCAGTGTATATTGGCATAAAATTCAAGTAAATTAAAGCTTTGTTTCAAACTCAAACTATATTCAGTTTTTTAAAGCAAAATTTGCTGTCTTTATTGCACAGCCTTCCATGAGAAGAGTTGTTGCTTTGGAAGCCTGTACATGCAAGGGCGCATAATTTGCATAAGCAACTACAGCTAGATGTACATTGCCCCTCCTAAAAAGTTTTTGAATGCAAAAGAGTTAAACAGCGCAAACATTATGCTTCTTTTCTCTAATCATTGATGGACGTAATGGAACAGCTCTGCCAAATTGTACTTTTTAATTTCTCTAATAATAAAAATATGTTCGTATTCCCCCCCATCCCCAATTTCACACACATTGGTTAACTGGGTTCTAATAAGTAACATTTCCCAACCATCACTCATATTGAAGTCAAGCCCTCGCATGTAAGCACCCAAATTACAAAATGCACCCAGGACAGGAGTTCAGACGATATTCAAGGCTTTTGCAGTGTTTGCATTGTTACTTGTGTTTGATTCATTTACTAATAATTCCAATTGGCTTTCCCCCTTTCCCCCTTTTTTTTTTCCTTGGCGTCTTTGTGTCTTTTCCCTATCCCCATCCCCTCTCGCAAAACCTTACGACCATGAAGATTTACGGAAAGCCGAGTATCAGGTGTAAACATAAGTGCCCTGCGTCGCAAAGTGACTCGCCTCACGCGCTTGGCCCTGGGGTTGCATGGCGACCCCTGGCGCTCCTACATGGAAGAGTCGCAGAGCAGCTGGGGTATGCAGAGCCGCCTGCAGCCGCTGCCTTCAGCGACAGCCGCAGCAGCGACAACGACGGCCGGTGAAATGGCTCCTATGGAGCCGGCACGCCACTTCCCCAAGGCAGTCAGGTACCAGGTGAAGATCGAATACTCGCAGCCCGCAGGCTACATCAGCCGAACCGCGGACGGCAGGTTCCAGTTGTACGATGCGGACGAGGAGGGCTTCGTCTCCCGCTACAAGCCCATTCCGTCCAGGCAGGTTAGCTTCCAACAACATCCATGGGCTCCTCATCCTCATCACCCCCCTTCCCCCTCGGCAGAACTGCACCAGTACCATCACCCAGGGGACTACTCCCCGTGGGAACGCACCCCCAACATCCACACCATCTACTCGCCCCGCGACCCCCGCTTCCGCACCAGCAGCCCGGGGCCCATTGCCCAGACCCGGCGGGCATTCCCTGTAGAGGACATCAGCTCGGTGCTGCAACCCTCCTCCGCCGAGCGCTCTTTTCCCAGCACCGTCTCCAGCCGCTTCACCCCCAGCGGTGTCTTCTCCCCCTCCTACGAGCTTCCCTCCCTGCGGACACTGCACGAGCACTTGCGGCCCCAGGCCCACGAGGAGGAAGGGTACTACGACTACCCTCGCCCCAGGCCGGTTCCGGTCGCCTGGCCACAGGGCCAACTCCACTCCCCTTCGTCATATCCACCAAAAAGACCTCGGCTGGCCCTTGCTCCGCCACCGGACACTCCTGCCGACCAGTCCCCACCAGCCGTGCTTCCGCCTCAGGTGCCGGACATCGAGTGGCGGGAGATGCCCCAACGGCAGCGGGACGCCTACAAGCGCATTAGGGCACAGGACGAGTACCGGCCACTGGCTACCAGCAGTCCACCTCGTACCGAAAGGCGCGTTGCCAGGGTGCCACCGCACCAGGACAGAAGGGACAGCGCTGGCAGTGGCAGTGACGATAGGCCGGTGACGTATACTCGCGACCGCCTGCAGGAGGTCATTGGGCAGGTGCGCCGTGGTGGAGTGGCAAACCGGCCCTTTCGTGGAGCCGTGCCGGACCCGCCCAGCGTCGCCGCGGGACCGGCACGGCCCCCTCCGGACACGGCCGCCGAGGGCGACTCTACTGTGACCAGCGACGAAGCCTTCCGGGCCATCAGTGTCGCAGCAGCGCCCAGCAGCCGAGTCAGTGTGACCAGTGTCGGAACAGGCAGCAGTGGCCGTGGGAGCAAGGCTGCCTCCGTTGCCCACTCCAGGGGCGATAGCCTGCAGGGCGACCTCGAGTACTCTCCCACTAGCCGCAGTAGCAGCAGTGGATTCGCCAGTCGCAACACTTCCCAGTCGCAGCCCTCGCCACACCAACCACCGCCCTTGCCCGCCAGGGGGCCACCACTCGATGTGTCCGCCGATGAGAACTATGAATTCGACCCCGTGCCTGGGAGGGTGGCCAGCGGCACCGATGGTGAGGTATATGCTGGCAGCTTTTACCCTCTGGTGAGCAAGTATGACGATGTGGAAATCGAAAGGAGAATCCCGGCTCTCAAAGAGGAGTTTCAGCAGTTCCGGAGGAGGCAGCGGGAGCGGAGACGTTCAAACGAAGAGCTCATGGAGAGCGAGTGCTGACGCTAGACCTGGATTTCCTCACCGTGGCCGTGGGTGTGAAGGCACCATCACGTGGTAACGTTTGAGGGAGCGCCGTAGTGACCCACACTGCGGTTATGGTCAAAACCCATGGTAGTGTGCAAATTAAGGTATTGAGGCAAGACCAGATTTTTCCCAAAATTATTCTGAAAAAAGTAGCTTTTGTGTGCATGTTATACTTCGTTACATAATTAATCTATGGGAAAAACACCAGGTCATGATGACCTGGTGGGAAGGCAAATGTATTTTTCAGATAGCTGCTCTTCATGCCATTTTTATAAATTTCTGGCTACCATATCTCCATGTACGTTACTACTCTTCTGGCTTGTGTTTAAAAAACATTATACTAAAATGAGCAATATGGTTAATATTTTTCAAAATACTGATATATTAAGGACCGTCTGTAATTTGTTAGGGTTTAGTTGGGACTTTAGACTAAAATCTTAGAGAGGCACTAATCAATTGAGCTCAACACTATGATAAATTTAACGTTTGCAGCATTTGTTCAATGTACTTTTTTCTAACTATTCAGCTGTTCAATTATTTTTAGCAGATTGCAAGCCTTTACAAAGATTTGTTCAGTAATGGAGGTTTGGTGACAGTATTACTATCAAATAATTCATATTTGTATTAACTATACTTACTCCATCAAAAAGCATGTCCCGAGCTCTCAATGCAAGAGGAGCAGGCTGAACGAAATAATGCCATTTTATGTACAGCAGTGTATGTACATTTTGATGTTGATTCCAGATAATCCTCTTAACATTTAGCAATATTTTGTTTTAATTTCATTGTATGCTTTGAGATTAATGCTTTAATGAAAACGCATCAAATTTGGACATGTCCTACTGCATTTGCACACTGCTGTAGTTTTTTAACACTGGACGCCATAACCCCTAGTTACACATTTGTTGAGCTATTGAAAATTGCCATGTGCTCATTACGCAGTGTTTTTCAACTGGTGTGCCAGCGTGCAAAATGAACGAAAATATACCATCTACTTTCTAATTGTAAATAGAAAAAACGTGTGTGTATATGCTGCACCTCAAAAAGGCGGCAATCACTGCAAACACGCGAGTATGTAGGGTTTGCCGAACTAGGTTTGCTGCCATTGATTCTGGTACTACAAGCAGTATTTTAACGAGGTTGCTACAAAAAGCTTTAAGAAATTTTACGATTAAAACATTTTCACTTTCTATATAGTAATTGTAAATAGAAAACTTTCGAATTGTTCATAGTAGAGGAGATATTTTATTTTAAACCATTAATATAAATGACTTGGTATACCACGGCAATTTTTAGTCATTTTGTGTGCGGTGAGTTGATGGTTGAAAATCACTGGCGTATAAGAGCGAAACCGTTAAATATTGAAGTACATTAGAAATAACATTTCATTAATTTGTAACAAGTTAAAATTTGAAAGAGTTGTGATTTACTTTTTGTTGCTGTCCAAATTGTCCATTCCAAATTTCAAACATGCATTCCATTAGAAATTAACATTTTAGTGAAAGGAGATTTTTCGGTTCTTATCGGTTAATTCACCGCCACGCTAGGGATATCACAGGAGACGCCGGCCTGCGGCGCTGCCTAACCCAAACTAACCTATCCTAACCTATTCGGTACGAAACATTTGGCACCGGATAGGTTAGTTTGGATTAGGGGCGGGGCATAGCTAATCTGGTATGGAACGCCGAAACAGACTATTGCATGGCGGTGAAATGGCGGTGAATTAACAGATAAGCACCGATTTTTCTTTGAAATCAGTATTTTAACATAATAAGAGCCGGTTGCACCAACAGAGGTTAAGTATAACCTAGGGTTAACCTGCTTTATAACACTGTGTTAACCCACCCTGGGCATTGCACAAGCGTGGGTTAGGGAAATGTGGAGTGAAAGGTTAACCCAGCGAGTAGGCAGGGTTAACCTCGGGTTAATATTCTAAAATTAGATGGCGACCATTTTGTTTTCTGAATGTTGGAACATGGGTTCTATAACCCTGGGTTATTTTATCAAGGGTTAATTGGTGCAACACATACAGCAAACCTGGAGGTGAACCAGGAATTATATTTTAGCCCGAGGTTAGTAAACCTTAGATTTTCACCTCTGTTGGTGCAACCGACCCTAAGTGAATTAAATTAAAAAGGTTAATATACACTTAAATGTCACATTTATTATACTTTAAACCTGTTGGTTACTTAGATATTTTTATTTCACAACTTAAATTCCTAATGCTCAATCTAGTATTGTTTTCATCTGTTTGGACCGTATATATAGCTCCTTCCAAATATATATGAATTCTGAAACATTAACTCACATAGCAAATCTATAAACATGAAAATGTGTTGGTCCCAAAGGCTAAATCTTAATTCTTAGTGCACAACGGCGCTCCTATTAGATGACCCCGCGTGATTGCGCCATCCCCACAATCCACATGAGCCCCCAGTGCAACTCGGTGTTCAAAAGGTGGCAAGATGGATAGCGGTGACTTCCGGTCACGTCGCGATCGTGCTTTTTAATTTCTCCAAAGTGAAGCAGTGCGCAGCCGCGAAACAAAAATACAAGTCGCAAAAAAGAAAAAAAATATGATCCAGAGTGTGCATAGTGAATTCCGGATTGATTACTCCGAGCGACTTAGGCCAAAGAATCCGCGCTGTTCATTCATTCAGGTCACTGACATAGTACAAATTTTTACGAGACCCCCCACCCGGTCTTCTATCTCTCCGGCGGAAGAGGAAGTGACGACGCGCATGACGCACGTGACTCGCGTTCATCCACAAATCGCCATTTTTCATCCGTTTCGAAATTCATTCGGTGCGCCCCCTGGCAGTCGACGATGAGCTCAACTACGTCACCGGGACGGAGGGGGTCGAGGTGGCGCAACCTATTCCTTTTCATTATTAAGTCAGCCATATCACTTTTTCGTTGTTATCCGAAAAACTCTCTTTCTCCTTTTTGCATAAAATCCAAATAAATAAAAAAAAAATCAAATTAAAAAAGTCAAATCCAACGCTAGTGTAACCAGGACAGTGCATTAGCTCGCGTGTCAGTAGAAGGGATGCGCCCAGGAAGTTATCGGTTAACTGATTAACCGCGTTCTCCGTGCAAGAGGAAAAGGAAGTACAAGGGCCCGTTCAACGTCCAGACGTTAGAGTTTTCGCCTGTTTGGTTTCTATATTTCATCATGTTTTTAATAGCAAATTGCTCACAATTCACTGGGTTGGATAGTGCAACTCACTTTCTTAACCCAGATTTGCGGTTGACCATGAAATGTTCGTCTGGATGTAATTTAGGACCCGAAATGGTGATTGTGAAATTCTTGCATTTTTAAAAAAAAATATTTAGATTTGGCCAATATGACCAAATTAAACGAGTCTTTATAACCATTGCATGGTTACACTAAATTCTACGCTTGATGTCATAGCGAAATTACTCAGTTTATGCTGCTTTGCGGAAATAGGCCTATAGACCACAAGAAGATAGTATGAAAAAAATTATTCTAAAATTTGTAAGAATTCCAGGAAATTTTCTGGGCCTAAATTACCGATGGACCAGCTGCCTATTTCCTCTTCAATTCAAGAAAATCCTAGCGAATTCATGGTAAATGAAAACGCTTAGTCACAGCCTGTCTAAAAAATGCTTTACATAGTGATTCTTATAACGAATTAATTTCGAAGGGAAGTCTCACATAAATTTCCAATTTCAAAAAGTAACGTAGTAATCATAACCAAGTTTTAAAAAAATGCCCTTTACCATTTAGTTACAACCGGCTGCGACTATATTTTAAAATAATGCAAAACTAATAATTTAATTCCCATGATACCGAACAAAGCGGCCATCTTGTCAACACTTTCATCTCTGTAAGAAGGAAAAAAAAACTTTTTGAGGATATGCAATTTCCTACGGATTATTAGGCGTGTAAAGTGTGGGGTGTGCATTTTAATGGAAGACCCGTAATGGCTGGCATCCTTTTCACTACTGTACAGTTTTCATATTCTGTGAACAATGCCGTGAAAAATGTCCTTTTTTCATAATTTTATTCTCTTCATTCTACGACATCACCTTGACATCCGCAAAATGAAAAATTCCCACGAGTGAAGCTATTGTTAATGTGATCTTTTTTAATTCTGTTATTTGTTGGTTATATATTCGGATCAACTAATGTACGGTAAGTCAGTCTTTCGGCTCCCATAATGCTACTGGCTTAACGCAATGAGACATGCCGTTCATTGGTTGATCCTATTAAGTTTTTTTACTGAATTTGATGACAATTGTTTTGTATGAATGTTTTTGCACGAATGTGTGATGTGCGACAAAACAGCCTCCAATCATGTGCAATTCGATTTTACATTTTGTTTGCGCCAAACTAAGGAAACGATGATGCTGATAAATGAAATTGGCTAACGTTTGTTTATATCAGTTGCTGAAAAAAAATACTATAGAAACATTATAAGAGGTATTCAAGTTGCCTCAATATTTTAGCATTCATTAATACACAATCCTTGAATTCGGAAATGTTATGAGATATAGGCCTACCCTTCAATTAATTATACGCTCGTGGGTACTGCAAGTTTATTCTGCAATATAAGGCTCTATGAAATCTTTTTTACATCAATTTTAGGCTTGCGATGTGGAGATGGAAAAGAGTACAAAAGCGATTCCTTGGTGTATTGCAATACATATTGCATTCAGTACATCGTTTTTTTTCAAATTACACCGAAAACACTACAAAATTAAATTTTTAATTCAAGTGGTATTACAAAATATTTCTATCAACATGGACAAATGTTCAATTTCGATAGTAATTTATACTGTTTTATCAACTACAATATTGATTTTTAATTGTTTTTATATTTAGTTAGTTTTGAAGCAAATTGTGTCGTTTTTATTGGAAAATTATTTATTGGACCATGTGCTGGATGTCACATGTGTTAATTCGCAATCAGTGCAAGCAAAACTGGTCGATTGCGCCATTCTCAGTTTTGCTTATTTTATTTTGTTATTTTCTGCAGCCATTTTTCATTTCGCGTTTTCGTTTCCTAGTATACATGTCATTTCTAAATCATGACATTGGCAGTCCATAGCTAGTTCCATTTGTGCCGCAAAGCCTGAAAGTTATCGTTTTACCATTTTTGCTAAAATTTCTTACATTGACTATTTTCAAGATATGCAGGCGGTGGAAATTGCTCAAAGAAAAGCCCAGAATTTCAATGGAACGAGAACGGGAAAACCCGCAATTTCTGGTAGAGGTAGTATACTAGTACATTGGACTGGTGGTTGAGATGAAGAATGTATTGCAATAGTTCAGATTCCACTGAACTAGTAGTAGCATATTCTCTAAATTAAAATATTACGACACTTCTTCTTTATAAAGATCAGAGTTGATACATTGTACTCAGTTGCACCAAACTCTTTATAACTTAATCAGCGATTCGAGCAGGGTGATGAACAAATTGGAGCACTTGCCATCCCAGAAAAAAACAAGTTGAATCCTTGATGAAATAATATTGAGTTTAACGCATCTGGTGGTTAGCTGTCAAAATTACTTTAGGAAACATTGTTTATTATTGGTACATATACTACCAGTCAATGTGTATTTTTTCCCGAATGACCAAAAATCACCAAATCCTAACGTCCCATGATTATGAATGAATGTTTGCATGCAGAATTTTGTGTAATTTTACATTGCCTCATTCATGGAAATACATTGTTCCATAAAATAGATTTTACGTTAACGCGAATGATTTTTTATCCATTGATGAAACAATTAATGACGTTAGGAACTTTAAAATGTACTCAGAAAGGAGAATTTACTAAAGGTGGTCGCTTTTCTCCTTCTTAATTTTTTTGTGCAAACATGAAACCCTGCCGTTTTCATATATAATTTCTTTTCAAAGCGACGACTATATTCTCATGAAATGGTTTCAAATGGCGTTGAAGTATGGAAACTCTACCTATCGCAATATTTGGGACGTTCACATATTACATGCACGGGAATTGAAAACTTGAAAATCCAGTAAGGGCTATATATATTCATTACGTGCGATTTGAAATAACGCAAATATTTTTGTCATAATTGAACATGGCTTCCTCGTGCTTGTTATTCTAAAAATAAGGATCAGATTAGTGGTATAAAGTGAATTTCAAATTTAAAATGTGGAATCAATTTAATTCCTGGAATCAATGAGAACTCAATAGGGGTACTCAAACTGATCGCAAAAATGTCGTATTTGTGCACAGATAGCCTCTCTACAATGTTCTCAAAAAATGTAGAATTCGAATTCTGTCGTCATCATGTCAATATTTCAATTAATCAGAATTCGAATTTACATTTTTTGGAGACATTGCGGAGAGGCTATCTTTGCACAAGTACGAAATTTTTGCGATGAAATGTTATTGATTTCGTATTAAATATTTCAGCATTATTTCGAATTATTTTTATAATTTTATTAGAGCAACAGCGAATAGTTAAACATTTAATTTTAATTAAAATCTATACAAAAATTCAATAAAATAAAAATGCCACATGATTTAATTGGAATAAAAATTTTAACAGCTAAAATTAATACATACATGTACATGTATAGGCAACCTAATACCATCTATTTATTTTTATGTTGCTGACAATTTCGTTTTGATATAGCCTGCATGATTTATAATATATACTGCTGAATAGACTAAATTACTTGATTCCTAATGTATATTGAATGATGCCCGTTGATTTCAGACCATGTTGAACTTTCTGTACATTTTCGAGATGGAATGGAAGTAGGATCTTGATCCCGTCAGAGTATATAATAGATCCAATTTTTATGTGTGATATAGAAAAATGTAGTGTGGAATGCAATTCGGGGATTGTGCATTTACAGAATCTCGTTTTTGAAACGTGCTTTTATCGTGAATCGGCGTGTAATATATGAGCGTTTCATTCTCACGGATTTTCAGATCGATCTTCCTGCTGTAAAAATGTATCAAACATGCAAAGTTATGATGAGAAAAAGACCAAGAGCAGCTATGATATGCTTTGAAGTATATACCTCTGTAAATGGAAATATTTATTTGGCCCTCCCTACCCCCAGTGTACAGCAAAATAAAAAGAGGGAAAATGATTTAAAATGAAATGAGAAAGAATATAAAAATGGATAGCAGATTTTAAGATATTCTTGATGATCGCCTTCAATTTTTTTTTTGGTTTTAACAAAGATAAGGTATGTAAATGTGAAATGTATATTGTGTGAGAGTGAGAGAGCTCTCTTGTACAGTTTTCTATTTTTATCTTTTTTCGGAAAGATAGAGGTTGCTTTTGAGAGCTGGAAAGGATTCGATAGTAAAAATCATGGGCTGCTTGCAGAAGTCTGTAGGATAGTATCTCAATTCATGTTTGGGTGACTCACAACGCCATCTGTGAGTACACATTGCGCCCCCATTGAGGCGACGCTAAGTGGTGGCGCCCTCGGCCTTCTGCAACGAGCCTATCTAGGATGGGCCTGAAGAAAAAGGGCTCATTTTATCTTAGTATTTGCAAAGTTTTGAAAATTGTAAAAAACTCCAGAAAAAATGAATTTTTCGTGCACATGTATCAGACATTAATAAAATCTCAAATTTGTGCATCATTGAAAATGTTGGTACCTTTTTCTGCTGACCCACCATTAAGTACTCAGAGTCGAAACGATTTCAAACATGAGTTTAATGTACTTTGAAAGTACAACAAATGAAAATGGTTCATGCAATTTTGTCTTAATGGGAGCCTACAGGCTTTGAGTATTGTTTTATTTGGGCAAATGTTGTGCTAGAGCTAGCTCTGTAGTTTAGAGAGAAGGGAAAACGTATATGAACCTGCTGTTCCCGTGTTTTTTTGAGGGAATGGTAGATTCTATTTTGTAATTAGCAATACTTCTTATTCCTTTGTTTCACCTCTGAAAAAAAACCTATTTCTTGCTTGTTAAACATGTGATATATGAATGAATGAATGAATAAAAACTGTTACAAATAAAGTATTCCATGAAAACAAAAAAAAATAAAAAAAAAATACGGTGGACCTCGTGATGATAGTTTTGGGGAAAAAGTTAGGAAAATCCGTTTTTATGATTAAAAAATACCACGAACTTGAAAAGTATGCTTAGAATGAGGACCTGCTGCATATGTCGTTGTTCTGTCAATGTTTTCTTTCTTTTCCCACTTGAAAATGCTGCCGAACATGGCTTCAATAATTCTCTTCTTGACTTTATCTGGATCTTTCATGCCATGCAGAAGATCTTAAAGTAGGCTAGCTTTTTACTGTTGTTTTTATGGTACCACGACTTGTAAATGTCATGTACATAAATTTAAAATGTAATAAATATATAAGGCCTTTGGTATAAGCTGGTATCCGTGCTTTTATCCACTGAGAAAGCAGACATGATGGTGAATTTTGGGGTTTATAACCACCTCAAAACATGTTTAACAAATGGCTGGAATCTCTGGAATAGCGAAATCGTTAATTTTAATGAATTAAATTGGCTCATGTCATCCGCTTTGCATAACATCCATGGAAAAGACTTTAAAGTTAGTTTGATATTGCATTGATGACACCATCTTGACATATACTTTCCAGAAAAAAATCTTACTTTTGGTATATATCTGACTCAATTTCAAATAAATCGCATAATTCTCTTACAGACATTTACATCATTATACACACGTGCTTTTGTACCTGTGCAGTATCTTCTCAATCCTCTAAAACAGGGTGGGCTAACATGCGGCCCAAAAGCGTTTTTTGGCGGCTTTCAGCAACGTACAATTAAATTATTTCAAATTACCATCCTGCTCTAAAATATCTAAATCGAATTATTATCAGATTAAATAAGACAATTCCAAGTCTCTGTTTTGTTAAGCCAGATAGATGCCTGACAAACATGTGTTGAAGGCTAGTGCTTGTCAATAAAACATATTTAGACAAATATTTGAAAGAAACTTTTAAAACCTTTGAAACTGTGCTTTTGTTTAGTGTTTGTAACGTATGAATCCTGTAATTAGAATTTCGTTCAACAATCTAGAAAGATAATCAATCCTGTTGCCATTTACGAAGTTATAGTAATTAACATAAGATGTGTCTCACTTCAGTTAAAACTATTGTACTAAAAGCTGAATAATTATGGCACTTGGTCAGTTAAACGTAATTTAAGTTTAATTTACATGTATAAGTAAATGTATGTAGACAGTGCCATGTCATATTCCAGTACCATGTACCCATGGTGGTGGATCAGGTGAGTTAGATAAAAGTTATCCTAAATTTCGCTAAACAATGAACATCATTTTAAAGGAATAAGGAAGTGAAAACTAAAAGATCTTTTCCAAAAACTTTTGACTTAAAATTTTTGCATTGTATTTATTGAAACTACTGGCGACATTACTGCTGTCATGCTTGTTTCAAAATTAAATTTTATTTTCAAGCTTTGCCAAATTAAATATTCTTGTTGTTGATGATTAATAACGTCGCATTCACATAGGTTTAGGTCGGACAAGCCAACATTTAGCCGAGTATGGGCGTGTCTTGAAATGTGGCTATTCCAGAGCCAGCTTCCAGCTCAAAGATGTACACCTGCAGAAGAAAGATTGGATCAATTTTATGGCCACTACAAAGTGTAAAAGTTATGTTTTCTCGATTCGTACGAGACTTACCATATTGTCACCAGGTTGGAGAAGCGGTGCAGGAATGTACAAGGTGTGTTGCGGTCCTATATTCCAGTAACGACCCAGTACCATATTATTCAGCAGCACGATTCCTTTTGTCCAGTCCTGTAAAATTGTGCAGGGAAAAATCGATTAATGCTCACCTCGCTAGGACTGGACAATATGATTTAAAAATATGTTCTGCTTTCCAGAGATTAAAACGTACGCTCAAATTGATGAAAGTGTCCGCGGGGTCATCTTGAACGTTCAAAATGGTTTTCAAGAGAGCCGGGTAAGTGATGTCACTCGAATCATAAATGCTCCATGGTGCAGAAGTTAACCTTAATGCGTAATACCACGAGCATTAGCGTTACTCAAGGGCATTGCACGGTGCTACGGGCACTAATTAATGCCTTGGCGCGTGGGAAACGTTCTTGAATGTCGAGTAATTATGCTTAAATGGATTTGACAGAAAATTGCCAGATGGGATCAGCTTAGGTTTGGCTACTTGTGTGTAGCCATACGTAATGTAGTCTTGTAGGTCTATTCCTAAATCTGATGTATTGCCAAAGGGCAATGAACTGCATGATTCAAACTAAAGAAAATCGGAATAGGCACAAGGAAGGATTTGCTGAAAGTCAAAGGTGGACTCCAGAGCATTTGCTCATCTTTGATGAATAAGAGTTTGCGGTCGAATAAAAAATTACATGTATATATATGTACGTGTATTAGTACTGCTGTTAATGCTGGTTTTGAAATCTTCCCCACCTGCTACAAGATTTTAATTTAATTTCGTAAAATATTCTTTTCTCTTAAGGGGGAACGAAACACCTTTAATATGGGGAAATCTTAGAACGAATACAGCTCCTGTTTTAATTTAAATTT